>VYZV01007299.1:238584-256859 GCA_013401275.1 Pandion haliaetus | reverse complement strand
GTAGTGCCTTTGTACATGATGCTGATTGGGTTTTCCTGGATGACAAATTTCCTGTTACAGAAATAATATCATTCTATGTGCTATCACCACCAAGCTCTAATTTAATTGCACTGATGCAAATGCTGCGAATTCAGCAACATCTCAGAGACTGTTAGTGCTTATGCACAGATGCATGTACACCAATTTCCTTTCATTGGCTTTCATTCAAATCAGTATTTGCAAACTACTATATACCAGCTGTGTATTTTGGTTCATGCTAATGTCAAGGAAATCACACTAGGAAAGGACTTCGTGCTCACTACCTCTGTTCTTAAAAGAAAGGCACAAATAATTTTAACAGAAATTGAATAGGATTGAATTGAATAGAATCTTAATAGAAACTGTAATGTTGGCAATATTTTTTATAAAACCCCCAGGAGAAAGCATATGCTTACATTTTAAAATACATTTAAGTACACTGCTTGACTGTGTCCTTAAAGGGTAACGCTGTATAAGTTTCTAAAACAGTTAAAGATACTGTTTACAATGCAGATGTATTTAAATACTTTCCACCAATAACAAGCTTATACATTGTGTATATCTACTTTATTAGAGTACGATACATCTGCTAAGTACAACTGCCAGGTAGTGGACAATTAAACAGAAGAATACCCTTTTTCGTGTCTTCTCCTTTAGAAAGGGCCGTATAACTGTGTAGAGGGCATGGATATACCAGGGCTGATTGACGAAATGTATTCCTCCAAACCGAGCTGGAAAGCTGTCCTGTATGTCACAAAACAAATACATACAATGTGAGCTGACTCCTAGCAGAAGTTGCATACACATCTAATCTTTTTTTTTTTTTTTTAATGCTTTCATTTTAATAATAAACCCTAAAGAATAAGAAACATTCTTCAAAATTGTGTCCTCTCAGTTGAGTTCCAACTTTCCATGACAAGCAGCAACGCACCCGGGACAGAGCGGTGAGGAAGCATGCTGAGACAGCCATGGTATTCAAATAAAGGCATGGCATTTCTAACCTCCAGAAATGCTTTAAACATTTATGATTTGCCCATAATCCATCTATGCAATATATTTTTTTCTTTTCCACTCCTACAGATTTTATTCATTTTTAATAGTAACCATCTCAACTCTTCCAGTATCATCGAAGAGCACTAGAAATGTCCCTCTTGTTTCCACCTTAAAAAGAAAGTGTAAATGTAAACTACTATTCAAAATGTCTCCAATATTATCCATATTTCATAAAACTGAGAATGCATTAAACATTATGCATAAAGTGTTATGCAATACCGATGGCAGTAATTCTTGTCACATAGTCAGGGGCCTTCTGGGAGCTTAAACATAAGGATACGATATCTGTATTGAGGCAAGGAGTTTTCTTTTTTCTTGCTGAAAAACACAATGGGCAAACAACTCACTAGGAAAGATTCTGACCTGCATTTTCAATTTCTAAATCAAGAGAATATGCCAGAGGGTTTGGCAGTTTGAAGAGGGCAGCCACTCTGTGGCTGGAATACTATTGCCAAATTCATCACGTGTCCTCATTTTCTCTTTGCCAGGTTGATCATACACACAAACAATGCAAGAAGCTGCTGCCATCTCCTATGTTACCTCCTGTTACAGCACTGAGCAAGGAAGCCAGAGGTGTAAACAGGCTTGTAAATTGATGCACGTTCCCTTTTGTCTTCATGGGTTATGTCAGAACCTTCTCGTTGTTTAGGCATACATACAGACTTACTAAATTAATCGCTTTCATTTGATCCCTTATTCAACAGGTGGTCCACCCTAGGCAGCCATGGCAGTCACTTAGAGAAAAATTGGGTTCCTGACAGCAGCACCAACTCCCATTTGACAATATAGGTACAAACAAGGACGTGCTTCCCAGCTACAACTCCTCCTCCTCCTGTGTGGACACAGTAAAGGCAGCTTCAGGTCTGTGTCAGTGTGATCAGAGGCTCAAAAGGAGGCGATCAAATGGTTAGACAGGGCACTCCGTGCAAATACACATATTTTGACTCCTTTGGAGACAAGACAGCAGGCCATATAGAAGCATCCAACAGTCTAGATATAACCCACAAAGCACCATTTGAAGCATACTGATTTAAGGTCATACAGCACACAGCAAAAAAATGGTCAAGAAAAAATCATAAGCTATAACAACCAATCAAGAGCTGTTAAACAAGGAAGGCAGGAACCGTAGGAAGGAAATCTTCCATGAAATGTTTCCAGGTAGGAATATACTTTGAAAAAGTGTATGTGCCAAGAAACCTCCTTAGTTCTGCAAATGTATACAGACAAGTGGGAGTAATGAAGCCTGAAGAGGTCACTTGCTCCTCTCAAAAGTACCATTCAAATACTGGCAGGCACTCCTAACCTAGCGGGTCTTTACTTCAGGGTGCCACCTGCCTCCAAATCGCAACAACTTGGTGGATTACCAGATGAAATATTTTCCATCAAGGAGGCAATGCCTTAACAATAATCTACAGGGAGGATGACAGCTATAGCACACACCACTAACATCTGGCTGGCCACAGCACAACAGTCAATGCAATTAACAGTCTATTTTACAGATTTTCTCCAGAAACATTTGATTAACACCAACCTTGAAATAAAACAACCCTATTGAAAGATGGTTCTACAGAAGCCTGATCTTGCTAAATGTCTAGTTCCTGTCAGCGCTGACTAAATGTCAAACAGGATGGTTGATAATTTGACACATAATTCACCCTGTTCAATATCGTAAATCCCCAAACACCATTTTGAGAACACAACCTCTGATGTACAAAAGGTAGTAAATTATGTTCCTATCACAGCAATCCAACAAATCCATTAGTAAGGATAAATCACTGGATGACCTCTTAACCTTCAGTTGTAGGAGATACCATTCATCTACAGAAGTCTGTGGTTATTTGGTTTATCATGACTGCTGCTCCAGCAAAGAAGTCCAGTGCAGCATGCTGTGTACCATGCACAAAAGAGCATACACTAGAGCTGCAGAAGACATCTTTTGCTAGCGTCATCTAGATGTCTTTGAAGATATCTTCAGAGGTAACTCTGGAATGGTAACTGTGTTAAGCCTCATGGGGGTCAAAACACTTTTAATAATGTAGACACTATGGAAGACAGCAAGGAAAACCAGCCATTCCTGGCTGCATGCCTTCTTGCATTATTTTATGAGCTTTTAAATGAATACAAGTGCCCCAAAACTTACACAAACCGAGTTATGAAATGTTTGTTCTTTATGGCTCAAAAAATGTCTCACCCACAAGCTGAGGACAATTTGTGAATGAGAAGATCTCAGTAGGCAAACAGCCATGCACACACAGAGATGCAGAGCAAAGAGCCAGACGTATTTGTATTCTGCCACGGGCTCAGAATGGATAACTTGTCAATACTTGGTATCTTTATAAAGATATTAAATTTCTAGCAAATAAAAGGAGTATCTTTAGAAAGTACCACTTTGATACTTCCAGCATCTTTTCCTGCATCTTGGAAACCATTTAAATGGAGGATCATGAATATATGTGGAATGATCCTCAAATAGAAGATGTTATTTGATATTAAAAGCCAATTTGTTTCAGTGTTTTTCAGCAATTCTAAAGGCATTTTCCAGGACTGACTAAAGAAGTCAGGTATTTATCAATTTCTTTGACTGAACTGTGGTGCCCAAATTCACGAGCACTTCCTAAGGTTTAATTAGGAACCCCCAAAATTTGGACCCGGAAAGAGAAAGGCTGATTTGGTCAGAATGATCCTGCATTGTACGCAGTGCTGGGACTAGAATTCAAAAGCTGCTGAATGCAGATCCAAAACCCAAACTCAACAGCACCTGGTGAGAAAATAAAAAAGCAGAATAAGCAACTACAGCTGCTGGAGAAACAGGTGTCAGAGGTTGTCTGGCTCTTCTCAGATGTATCTGACTTCCACATGGGGATTTGCCAGACAGATGGCCACCCTATACAAACAGCAGGTAGGAATTTCTTCCAAATCACTGATTCTTGTGGGGTTTTACGTAGATTAAGTCACAAGCGTGGTGACAGCCACAACTGCCTCTGTAGACATATTGCAGTTCAACAGAAAAGCCTGTAACCCATGAATCACATGAATTCTAAGCAAAAAGAATCCCATGCCAGAAAACAGTAAGAAATGGAGATCAGCCATGAAGTGAGCCATGCATTTGACTGGGAAAGTAATAAATCTGATGGGGTATTATCAAACCGCTAAAAAGAACGAATTATATGTACAGAGCATGTGGATTTTTTTAGCATTCACGATAACCTCTGTTTATGCAGCAGAACACAACCTGAGCATGCCTCTGAAGAACACAGTTTGGGACATGGCCACACCACAGACACAGGTAAGCAGGTAGTTACTGTTAGGGACCACAGACCTTATGATACCAGCCTTACAAGTGACAATAAATAGTGGGCTGCCAAGGAAGAGGCAGACCCCTACCCTACTGTTTGCAGGACTGGGCAATTACCAGTGCACAGCATATTAGAGAATGATCCCAAGCAAACTGCCTCACTGGCTTTCCATCTCTGACAACATGGCTCTGCTTACCCATGGCACAGCAGTTTTACCTCTCTGCCACACATAATTTATACAACCTGCCTCCACAAGCTTCCTCTCCAAGGACCCATCTGCTGTTGCCTGCTACCACCCTTGGCACATGTTACGAAGTCAGGTTTCTACATGCTGGGCACCACATCCCACCCTGTGCTGGGTTTGGCCATCACCTGAGCCAGCTCTAAGGTTTTTACAGAGGGTCCCACTCTCTGCCGTGGCCAGCAGAAGCTCTTACAGTACACATAACAACAGCAAAACTCGTATTTTCAGTACTGACTTTTTCAACAGTACCTAAGAGAGGAAAGTGCCAAATTCCTACTGAAAACCAGTGTGTCTTCTTAGTGGTATCAGAACTGTTATCATAGAGATAATAAAAATGACCCACCTTTTTCATCCTTACCAAATGCAAAAAATTAAAGAACTTCTTAAAGCCCACAGCATTCTCCACTCCTTGGGCATTGTGTCTACATTTAAACCTCTGAAGTCTACTTTTAAAGAATTAGCCCCCACAACTGAAATCAGCACTGGAATCAAATTTGTTTGCACAGCTCTTAGAAGCGTAGTCTCAGAAGCTGCTGAGACCACTGTGTGCCCAAAGGTACATTGGCAGCCCAGCCACATCAAGGCCTCACAAGCGTGCTGCACATCACCTGCAAATAGCCCATCTGAACTTTGCCACATACTAACACAACGAGCACATGTGCTTTTGGGTCATGTTTGAGGATTTGCGGTCCTTACAGGCAGTGCAGCTGTTTTGGGGAACAGTCTAGAGGCACCCTTCAAAGGACTGTCTAGACAAAAACAATGAACACACTCACATGCTTTACTTAAGGCTGCGCTTGAGTGGTGTGATGAATTCAGGGCATAGCATCTGCAGGCTACAAGAGGCTACAGAATCAAAAACTGTGAAAACTGTATCTTCATAACAAAACTTACAAATTCAAAGACAGCGTATTAAATTATTAATATCTTAAATGTCACTTAAGAGTTATTCCTGAAGATAATAAATTCAGGTCTCCTCCAGCTATTCCTAAAAGTCAAGTACTTCAGGGAGGAAAAAAAAAAAAAAAACATTATGATGAACCAAAATAGTATCTTTATAATGGAAAGCTACACTAGACAGACACTGAAACTTTCTGTCTGACGCAAGATGCAGCACAACTAAACTTAATTTTTAGTGTGTTAAAGAGGAAACTATGGAAAATCACAGAAAGAAAAGGCTCTGATTAGAAGGAGTATTTCACTTCCTTAGTACTCCAACAGTTGAATTACCAGAGGAACGAAGAGCCACTGCCATCCACACCAGGAAAGGAAACCTAAGTCTTGCTCCCAAACTGTAACTTTCACTGAAGATATGAAAGAACAAGGCATTCCCAATACCAAACTTCCTGCAGGTATCCATCCATGACAGGGGTAATTGCAATGTCTCAAAACAAAACAGCTTGTGTGTCAAGACTGATCACCTGTGCTCAAGGCATGACCTTAGACTAGGATCCTATCCAGGATGATAAAGAGACTGAGAAGTGAATCTGGGGAGTCTAAAGGAATTTGGATTGTTTTATTTATGAAAACAAATACTGGAAGGTAGATAAACACACTAGGGAGAACAAACAACAGGTGAGGAACGACCCTTTCAAAACAAAGGACAAAGCTGACACCCAAACAAATGAGAAAAAGCTCACCATGAACACAGCTACACTGGAAAGAGGCAGACAGCTTTGAATCATCAAACATCCAACGAGTCTAGGGGGGCAATAAGCAACCTAACTCATCTTGCGATGAAAATTACTAAATTAGGAAGAAGCTAAGCTTCAGGTTGTCCTTAACAATGGGAGACTTCACCTCTGTCCCTCTGTGTTAAAGCTCTTTAAGGTTCAGATGCAAAAAAATATTCAGGTTTCAGTAGTGGTGAAATTTTGCTTGATCCCTGGAATAGCTGCGTTCGTGATTTCCCTCTGTAAGACTAAGATGTTGTTTACGCCTAGGTTGAGCTTTTCATATTTATTAAACAATGTTGAACAATTTCTAAGACAAACAAAAAAGTGGCCAAATAAATTTTTGTTCCTGTGTTCAACCATAAGAGCACTACCTGAAGGCAAATTAACATCATTCAGTGATATTCCCACAAAATAAGATTTAATTATCTAGAACTGGATGTTCTCATTTTGCTAAGAAGCTTCCAGTGAAGCAATTTGACTCTTGGCACTCCTCCTTTTCATTTCTATTAGTCATTTTATCTTACAGCTCATATAGAAATATGTTAAATTGAATGAGATGAGAAGAGAGAGAGATGGTATCCATCCAGTAAGAATATTGCTCTTCTTATTGAAGTATCTGTTTTAATTTCAAATAATCTTCCATCTTTCATTTCAATATGCTACTCATAAAAATTATATATTGGTTAAATTCATTAGGTGGATAGGAATTTAAAAGCCATCTGACCACATGTGTCTGCATGTTTATATATAAATACAATAAAATAAAAAATCTACATAGATTTTGTGCTTCCACTATTTGGATAAAGAGCTCAGATCACTCTCATTTTTTTAATTAGATGGTCTTGATAAAGAAATGTCCTGGTTTCAGCTGGGGTAGAGTTAATTGTCTTCCTAGTAGCTGGTACAGTGCTATGTTTTTGAGCTAGGTATGAGAAGAATGTTGATAACGCACTGATGTTTTCAGTTGTTGCTAAGTAATGTTTAGGCTAAAGTCAAGGATTTTTTAGCTTCCGATGCCCAGGCAGCAAGAAGGCTGGAGGGGCACAAGAAGTTGGGAAGGGACACAGCCAGGGCAGCTGACCCACAGTGGCCAACAGGGTATTCCATACCATGTGATGTCATGTGTGGTATATAAACTGGGGGAGTTGCTGCTCAGGGACTAACTGGGCGTCGATTGGCGGGTGGTGAGCAATTGCACTGTGCATCACTTGTATATTCCAATCCTTTTATTATTACAAATGTCATTTTATTAGTGTTATCATTATCATTATTAGTTTCTTCTTTTCTGTTCTATTAAACCATTCTTATCTCAACCCACGAGTTTTACTTCTTTTCCCAATTTTCTCCCCCATCCCACTATGGGGTGGGGACGGGGGGAAGTGAGTGAGCGGCTGCGTGGTGCTTAGTTGCTGGCTGGGGTTAAACAACGACAAGACAATATTTTGTATAAAACCTCTCATTTTCATTTGAAATTACTTTATTTTTGCAAATTAATTTCAAGAGGTTTTGGCCTGATTTTTTTTAAAGTTTTAATTAGAAATTGTGTGAAATTCTTTCAGCAATTTTTGCTTCTTTTGACAGGGGCTTGGGGTTCGGGGTATTTTTTTTTTCTTTGGCTCATTTGTTTAGTTTGAACCTGGAAAAATGAAGGCTTTAATTTTAAAGAGGAAATGAAAAAAGCTGTTTTCCAAGGACAATTCTGTCTTCAACTACCAACACTGTCTCTTTTTTAATTCTAAGTAACACTTCATTTGGAATGTGAGATATTAAAAACAGGGGGGAAAAAAACAAAACTTTTTCACAGCATGATGTTGTTCTCCAAACTGGCAAAGCCAGAAAAACAGTAAGAAAGATGGTAGAAGTAGATTCTTCTATACTGTTTTCTTTTCCTGTGATGAAAATCATTCTTTACAATAGGCAATTATCAGATGGTGATTTCTTCTATGGAAATTCCCAGAGGGGAGAAAAAAATCCATTTCCCAGACAGCTTGTGAATGTCTGATTAGATTAAGATTACAGACAAATGGAAAAAACACTATACTGCAAACTGCTGTGCATAAATATAGTAACAATACTTTCATAATGCTGGTGGAATAAAAATAATGAGGGAAATTACTGTTCATAAAAATTCCATACTGAAATTCCTGAAGGCAGCAGAAGTCTTTGGCCAGGGACCGTATAGGAGGAGATGAAATGCCACACCAGCATCTCAGCTTGTACCACACTCATCCTGTCAGTGAGGCTATCCTGATGCGCAAACAGACCTTGCTCTCTACCAAGACCACTGACCACAGCATTACTGTCATGATGCTTTTCATCATAAAGAAAGCCTCCCACAGCCCTGAGGTCATTTCAAAGAGTAGCACCAGTAGCTATCACATTCCGCCCCCTCCTTGTGCCTCACCCCTTTCAAATGTGAGTAGGCTAAATAGCACCTTATCTAGAATTGCCTTAGGGAAGCTACATTTATTTCTTCTGTTTTATTCAACCAAAACGTGATCTCTGTGCTATCCCACATTTCCTTCATAGCAGAAGGAAGGAAGGGAAACCTTAGAATAATGTTAAGACAAGGACTGAAAGAAATCAACGACAAGGCAGAAACCATAGAAATAAGATAAAAGTGAGGAGCAGAGGAAAACCAGAGAGATTAAATGAAAATTAATTCAGGGAGGGATATAGAGAAATTATTATGATGCACAAGAGAAAAACATATTCATCAAGTTCCTTTTCTAGCCCCTCTTCAAAACTTGCTCAGAAAGGCAGGGAAAGAGAAATGTAAGTATTTCTACATGGAGGATCCACATTTTACAGGTATATGTTAAGACTGATTTTGCAGACCTAAACTCAAATAGTGTAAGTAAATACAAATTCTTATGCCTTCCATATAATTTCTGCATATCATCCCAGCTGACAATTTCCCAGAAGAACCAGAGCCAACCTATGGATTTTTAATTCTGGATTGGCTTCAGCCAAAATTTGCAAGAAGCTACATCTGAACTGACTATCCTTAGCGGTGTATCAGTACACCTACCCAGGCAACGGGGCGCACAGCTCTGCAGATGGATAGGGTGAACAGAGATACTGCACAGAGGCAAAAAAGCAAGTTTCTTTGTTGTGGCAGCATTCAAACAACACTGCATAGTGTTGCAGTGCCAACAAGTTACTGACTTAAAAGATAGCAATTCTCCAACTAGAATATTCACTTTTTTCCCTGGAAATGGAAAACTTCTAAACTGTTGCCTACAATTTTATTTCCCAAAGCTCCTCCAAAAATGCAACTCTCAGTTTCAGACAGGATGCATTAAAATTGGATTACCATTTTATCAGCTTCAATTGACAATAATACAATAGACTGAAAACTGTAGTGCTTCAAGAGTTATTTCATGAGACATATGCTTCCGCATGCTATGAGGAATCAATCTCCATCACTGCAGTAGGCACTAAGAGCAGTAATCATTTTAGCCATCCAATTTTAACCTGTCACTCCATGCAAATGAGAGTCCTGAGAATTGAACTGAACTGTAAAATTGGAGGGATAGTGATTTAAGAAAAATCAGCTGAGGACAGACACTGAGATCTAGAATGCAGCATAATTAAGCTTTAAATTACTGGGGAAATTGAATAACTGACTTGAGATCCGTTAATAAGTATTATATTTTATTAAAAGTAGAGGTATCATGAACTATGCAGCATACAAATTTTCAAGAGGTCAGTTCCCAGCAGTACAAAACTATTTCCAGTTCCAAAAAGTGTTCAAATGTCTTTGTCATAGTACAGAATGGAGATTTATTTCAGCCTTTCAGCTTCAAGAAAGCCTTGGTCTGAACTGCTCAGCTACACTTTATCTTTACAAAGGTGCTTGAAAAGATACAGTTTCCTACGAGGTAACTCTACCTCAGCTTCCCTCTTCTTGCGCACTCCTGAACGACTGCTGGTGGTACACACATGTAAAATGTTTGTGGGAGCCCAGGGAATTTCAATATTGTTTGAGGGAGAACTGTCATTCCGGTTATTACTCTGGAGGATCGTAAATCACTGTTGTTGAATTCTAAATTCTAAAATCAATCCCCTGTCTTTTTAAAGCCATATAAGCATGGCTGCCTCTGTGTTAGCTGCTACAGAGGAAACCCCACCAGTAAAAAACAGATTCACAACAACTGGGCAAATAAATAATTATTTGTTTTCTCATACATGTCTAGGACAAAACTAATATGTTTATTGTGCTATCAGGATGTGCCAGTAATGAAGAAATGTGATGGTAGAGTCTATCCTAAAATCATACTTTCAGAACTCTTAAAAATTCATATCCAAGGAGTTGGAAGATCAAAATCAGGAATGCAGATCTCTTCATCCTAAGATAAAAGTGGAACCCATGTGAATCTCTTCTCAGCAAGAGAAAATAACAGTAGCCTCAGTCCATGTTACATGTATACCAACAGAGAAAAAAGAACTGAACTCTGAAACTATCCAGAGCTCTGGGTCCGGTGCCGGGCTCGCCAGTACAAAGCAGACAGCGACATACTGGAGTAAGTCCAGCAAAGGGCCATGAAGATGACTAAGGGATTGGAGCATCTCTCATATGAGCAGGTGATGAGAGAGCTGGGAATGACCAGCATGGAGGAGAGAAAACTCAGGGGGATCTTATCAATGCATATCAATACCTGAAGGGACAGTAGAAGAAGCTGGAGCCAGGTTCTTTTCAGTGGTGCCCAGTGACAGGACCAGAGGCAATGGGCACAAATCGGAACACAGAAGGATCCTTCTGAACATAAGGAAACCATGTAAGAGTGCACAGTTCTGAACAAGTGAGACACTGATGAAAAACACAAAAACACTGAGGTTACATGAGGTCTTTTTAGCTGACATTTTCCAAAACACTTCACTTCACAAAGCTGTGCTATTTTTTAAATTCATCATCAGCCAAAGCAACCAATGTGATGACAGACTTCTCAAACTAAATAAAAAACTGATTTGCAGGTAGACGTTAATACCTACTCTATGTAATATACTCAAGCTGCTTGGCTTGCTTGAGATCACTCATCTTTTCATGTGCCTGCCAAACATGTGCACGGCTTACTCCACCCAAGCGAAGGCTTACATTACTTGAAAACCCTGAAGCTTCCTGTGCATCACACTCTCCTGTGATGAGGATTTACAAAACGCAGCCACTGCCCAGCTGTTTGCAGAACACTGAAGAGGCTCAGTTTCCAAAGGCTAGGAATGAGCTGCTCCCCCAGTTCTGGCTCAACACCCACCTGCAAGCCCAGCTTTTTGGAAAGGTCACAGAGGGCAACACAGGCAGCTCACAGACCAGGGAAAGCCTGCAACACTCAGATTAACTCCATATATTAGCAAAACCTCTATGAAAGAAGTTCAATTTCCATTCTGAGACTGACTGTTTACTGCTGCGCTCTTAGCTCTACCAACCTAATAAAGGGTGGTTGCATCTTAAAGTATGTCTTTTTCCAAATATAGCATTGTTTAACAAAAGATATTGCTGTTGCATATGTAACATCTTCAAATGTTTCTAACTATAGTTTGTAAAATGTTTGTTGCTCTACTGTTAAAAGATTATTCAAATTGTAGCATCTTAAGTCCAATGCAGCATACTAAAACAGCGTAACCTGTTTTTTACAGACAGCTTAAGAATGTGCACAAAAAGATCCTACTTCCTTCTTCTTCCTTTCTACTTTTCTGACTTGGCCACCTTCTGATTTGCAGCATTCTCCTACAGCATGACTTAAATTTTCTGCTTTCTTAAATTACTGTCACTCCAATGTTAGTGGTTGATGCTAATAGGAGAATTAAATCCCCAGTACAGGGAAAATGACATATGGTATGCCTGAACAGACTTAATGGAAGGGAGAGACACCCTGATGGCTGCCGCTTTTTTCCCATCCATTAGCACCATACACTGCACCATGCCATACCATCAAGCACATACATGCTATTAGTCACACAACTGTGCAACCATCACCCACTTGTCATTCATGCTACAGCTGCAAATGTCCCTGCTGTGACCGCCATGTGTCAAAAGGATCCTGAAAATACAGAACTCCTCACTTTGGAGAGAATATCATTAAACATTAAACCCTAAACAAGCTTCTGTCCCCGCTTAACTGAACAGTCAAGAGTCATTCCTCAGCAACTAAGAAAAGCGACGTACGACAAGCTGAAGCAAAATCAGAGCCAATGTTAATACAAGTAGACATGGCCTTTTCTAACCTGTCTACTTGCAAAGGGATGCAGTTGTTGAGGGTATCTGGAGAGCAGGTCACAAAGCTCTCGCACCTCTATAAAAAATAGTTTAAGGAAGCAAAATCTTCTGTTAGGTGCTAACAGGTGTGGGGTCACAGTAAGAGACAAATGCAGACCCAAAGTGTATAACATTTGCTAGACATAAGGTATTTTCAACTGCCAATGAACAGGACTGCATCAAAATGTAAAAAGAATGTGTCAAATAGAGTGTGTGTGTCTGTGTATAAAAATCATTGTGCCTCAAACATCAAATTAATCTCTTAAATAATTTATTACCATGGATAATTTGTCAGTTTCCAGTAGCCTATTCACTTTAATTTAAAACAGATTTAAGAGCTCAGACTATCAGCATAGGACAAGAAAAGAAAAGCATTTCCTATCTAGGAACCAGAATCAGTTCTTTGTGTCCTACTGGTAGATCAATTATGTATTAGAGCTGCTGCTGCTTGACTTTTAATCCACATTAGTTCACATACCTTGAGTAAATTTGATGTTACCATATTAAAAAGGGAAAGCACTAGACTAAGCTACACAAAAAAAAGGAAAACAGATCAAGCAAGGGGCCAATTAATCAGCCAAATGCCGGCAATGGAGAGACAGGCTGCCTACTGCCAGCACACAGGAAAATAAGAAACGCACAGATAATTCATTTAAATTCCCTTAAATGTAATAAATCCCACTTGGAATAACCATAAGATCATTTTTAATATGTTGCATTGTTACCCATCTTTTTGGCAATTCCAGCAAAGAAATCTGCTGATGTGTATATATGTGGACATTATAGTACTAAAGATCTATAATACCTGTTCTCATCCTGAATGAACAACATTTTGAGCTGCATTCTAGATACCAGATACCAGCTGTATGCTTAGCCATTTAGTGATCCTGGCTGTGTATTTACTGAAATAGATAATTTAAAGCAGTACTCCATCCAGTCAGCTTTGCTCATTTTGGAGCCTGGCTGATAAATCTTCACACATAGCTGAAGCATTAAAAAGTCTTCCATTTTCTGAACCCCAATTCCTGCATCATCATATCCACCACAGCCTTTCAACACTAGAATTAAAAGCAGCATGAATAGTTAAGTGTTTTCTGATAAGAATGCAGTAGCTAAATCTGCCAGTACACAAAAGGCAAAGGCAACCTTAGAATTTTAGTTCACTGAAATACAGGATGGAGGGGAGGAAGGAAGATGTAAAAAAAAGGGGGGGAATTATTTCAAAATGCTGCTACCTATTACTACTGCCCTAGGAGCTGTAGTTTGAGTACTCTAAGCTTCCATTTTCTTACAAAGACAACGTTATTTGGTTGAAATATTTTTCCTACAGTGCACAGTATTCTCTCCTGGAGACAGGAACAGATACAGCCTAGAGGTAAATGGGGACGTGAGGTGTCTGAATGCTCCACTCAATACTGGCAGCCTTCCCAAACTGAAACATTTCAGTTTTGACCCATTTGATACTCGTCTACGGAACAAAAAATTCTCTAGAAGGGAGACACTTTACATAAACATTTTCATTTAGTCTTGATGGAAGATACGTGACTCTTCTTAGAAAGGCTGTAGTGTCAAGGTTTTAATGTTTCTGCTTAAATTTTTAAAAGACTTACAGTGCCCTTGTTTTTGTGCACATGAATGCAGCACCTTGGAGCTATATGAACAGATTCCACTGTTACTTGCCGTGATCATACAAAATGCAAGCTTATGCCAGGATCAGAAATTGAATTTCACGCAGATCTGATGGGGAGAGTTACATCATGAATTAAATCACAGACAAGCACTATTTGTGCGTCCCAAGACACCCTCTGTATTCAAACAGATTTTTTTTGCTATTTTAAGCTGTTACACTGCTGGAAACTTCATCACGCAGTTCTATGACTGTGACAGACCTCACCTGCAAAGTGAGGCCATACAGGTTAATCTCCAGGTGGAAGCCGCAGTGCTGCACGATGGTGGTTGGCACTTCAGTAGCTGGTTCCTCTCCTTTGGACTCAATTTTGCCCCAAACCCCAGCACAATCCAACAGGATTGTTGCGCTCGCTGGAGCTGCCAGCTTTCAGCAGGAAAAAAGCAACTGAGGTCTTGACCACTTGTATTAAGTCCCATGGTGCCATTGTAGAAGTAGAAGCATTAACCCCCATGTCTTGGTGAAATAACAACTTGAGTAATCTCATTCTGCCTATCTAAATTCTCTCTATACTTTCAACTGTCTCCAGCATTTTTACTGCAGCATTCAGCTGCCTCAAATTGCCACCAAGCATTGAAAACCACCAGACATGACAATTTATTCAATGCAGGATATGATCGTATCATGACTATAAACATTTAACACAGAGAAGATCCATAAAAGTTAATAGCAAGTGGGTCTGCTGAGTTCAACTCTGTGACATCCCAGTCTTGCTCCACCAGCTTGCAAGGGTGAGTGCAAAGATCTCCAAAGCAATGTTCTTCACATACAGCTCACACACTTAAACTCACTGTGGACTTGTGCTAGCTTGACTGCATCAGGTGTACTCCACAACCTCTGACTACAGAGACAAGCCTTGCCCTACTAAAATGTACCATAAGAAATACCAAGATACACAAAATAACATTTTACAAAACCCAAACAGCATCTATACTGCACATTCAACAGCACCTAGAAGCATCCATGGAGGAGAAACTCAACTATCTATGCTGTGAAACTCTTAGAGTAGGTCAAAGCCACCCAGCACTCTCCCAAACAATTTGGAAGGTAAGCAGAAATCGGGCACCATTCCCAAAATGCTCTTCGGATGTAGCTATCTGTTTAGGTTAACAAAAACATTAGTAGCCAGGACATAGCCACTCCAGCAGTAGGAAGCAGCCCTGGGCATGTCTAGTTTATTAGTACAGACATAGTTACACTCTCTTAGAGACATTCTCCACTGGCAGCTGCCATTATAAAACAGCAAGAAACCCATAAAAATATGAAGTAATTTTAAATTATTATGCATCATACAAAGCAAACATATTTACTTTCAAATGTAAGCTACAGACCTTTTAAATTCTATTGATTACACAGATTAAACCTTTTAAATGCCACTAATTAAACAGGGTGGCTACTCAAGCACTGTGAGGTCTATTGTGTAAATACATATTAAGGAGTCCTGGGAGCTGTTTCCATCCACCATAGTGACCTCTGCTGAAGAGCACTTTTTTTTTATGAAAATTAGAATCACACAAATGCTTCTGTTCATATCGTCTGTTGTTGAAATTTCTGTTGTCCGTATTCTGTATAGTCTGAGATAGAGTCTAGAAATGGCTGCAAGATATAAACAGTTCTGCAGCAAAATATTTATAATTATTACTTTCTCACCCATCAGGTCTTCAGCATCCTAGTTCCTTTCCTACAGCACTGAGCAATGCACTGTCATTTGTATTTAAGGTAAGTGTCAAGTAAGTAAGTTCTGTCCACAGTCTGACTAACATAGCAGGTAGCTCATGGGTTTCAACCTTAAAAGACTGGGATCAATAATGAAATTGGTACCTGGGGAAAGTAAGGGAGCGGAAAGAGCCCAGCTCTGAACATCAGCCGCAAGTGAGGGACACCAGTGCTTACTGACCAGCAGATCTGGTGTGAGCATGCAGGAGTTTTGGAGAACCTCAGCTACAGCAACATAACTATTGGCTTCTGAGGAGCTGGACTCTGCATCAGATGAGAATCAAGCCCAGTCTGATTACACAATTAATACATCCAAAGTAAATAATAATCCATATGTAGGGCTGTAAATGTTGACACCGATAGTTATTTCTGATGGTCTTAAGGAGTAACTCATCTGGGCTGGGAGAGTCTCCTTTTTTAAAAAAAACATACCTGCCTGGAAACAGTTCTCCACTATTGAATAGCTATTGAATGCTTTTTCTGTATAAGACATTTCATAAGCATTATAACAAAAACAATTTATCCCCTATCGTTAGCAGGGTGAACAGCACAGCTCCAACAGGAATGGGAGCTAGGCTAACAGAGAAGCTGAATTCATATTAAATAAATAATGTGATCAAGACCTTTTCATGGTTTTGTGTTTCACAGGAAAAAAATCAATTTACAAGTATTTTATTTTTTAGAATAAAGCTCTCCCTCATTGTGTTTTTTGACACAAAAGTAAATACAGATGTAGATGTGCTCACAAAAAAAATTAAATTATCTTTTCTAAAGTGCTATTGTTAAACAAGTGGTGACAGATTAATATAACCCAGCATCAATGTAAAAAGCTGTGTGCATTCCACTAGAGCACGAAGTTTATAAAATAAAAACATTGTGGCATGATTAGCAGGCTGTATATAATTTTATATAGTCCACATAAAATATCATTCTTCCCTGATCTGTATCTATCATACTGAGGTGTGGTTTTCAGTACTACACAAAGCAGTAAAAGTTACAGATGTTATTTACTATCAAAGCATGTGCACAAGTAAGTGCATCATCTACCATTGCTGCAGATGAAAAGTATTCACAGCAAAGATCATACTGCATTGCCCTGGACATGGTTCCCACCCAGGTATAGAAGATATTTTTCCTTCAGATGTGGGATCTGAAATAATGCCTGAAGCAAGAATCAAACCAGAAGCCAAAATTTTGAAATTCAAGCAAGTAACTTTCTGTCCAACCTGGCAGGCCTCGCTTTGTTTAAATCCGCATCAAATTGACACTAGCTCTGGTGATCCCTGCGGACAGGCGATGGCTGCCAGGTCTTGCTTGGAAGCTGCAGGACTTCAGGAGCGCAGGAGGATGCACCAGACTTCGCAGGAGCCTGCGGATGGGCATCGGGGAAGAGAAAGTGTAAAGATACAGAAAGACAGCAGCATTATGGATGGGAAAGTTCAGAGCTCCTGCACTGGAGCATCTGGTCTAGCTCAAGAGGATGGAAAAGGGCGGCAGAGGTTTGTATCAGTTTTCATGAAAGGCACCTGCATGCTCACTGCAGGCAACCTCTGAGCCTTTTCTGCAAGGATGGAGAGCAGCGTTCATTACCTTAAATGTGTTAATGAGAAATGTGATTGTTAAATCTAATTAAAGATGTTTAAAAGCTGGGTTTGACTCACTGTTATGTAATACTAAGGAAGACGAGATCTATTTTAGGACTCTGAAAATGAGGGCAAAACAAATGGCACACACTAACATGAACCTCTATCCCCGAGTCTCACTCCTCAGCCTGGACCTTGCCTGGCTCCCACCACGCTCACCTGTCACCTGGGAAACAACCCAGGCATTTGACTTTTCAGCACTAACTCCTCTAAGTGTACTCCTGATGACATTTTCTTGCAGTGACAGCTCCTATTTTCGCCCCTCCTTCTCCTTTTCTTTAGCATATAAACGCGTTACAATACCTTTCAGTGTTCACCCTATCTCTATTTTAATGTTAATGTTCAAGAAATGGGATGCCCTCAGGTGCTGCATTACTCATTTTCTCTGCCTCCTCCCCAGTTTCCCCATTCCATGCGAAGTGTCCTCCCCAGGTTTCAATGCTGTAGGTCCCCTTTCACCATCCCAAAGACTTGGGACCCAAAGCCCGTATTCCGTGCTCTCTTCCCACTGAACGTCATCCCTGGAGAATTCCCACTGTCATCCCTGTGCCAAAACACACGTCACTCCACTCCTTCTGTCTTCCACAGTGTTATGGGTTTGTGTGGCACGGTTTTCTTTGGTAGTGGGGGAGGGGACTGCAGGGGTGGCTCCTGTAAGAAGCTGCTAGAAGCTCCTCCGGCTCCAA
>VYZV01007299.1:210778-238281 GCA_013401275.1 Pandion haliaetus | reverse complement strand
GGGACGAGTGAGGAATCTTCCCCCTGAGGAGGAAGGAGCGGCAGAGACAAGGTGTGGCGAGCTGGACCCAAAACCCCCATCCCCTGTTTCCCTGTGCCACCAGGGGGAGGAGGTGGAAAGAACCGAGAATGGAGCTGAGCCGGGAAGGCGGGAGGGGCTGGGGAAGGTGTTCTGATGTTTGGTTTTCCTTCCTAATACCCTTGGTTTTGATTTGATTTGTAGTAAATTAAATTGATTTTGTTTCTTCCCCAAGTTGAGCCTGTCTTTTGCCTGTGACCATAAGTGGGGAGTGATCCCTCCCAGTCCTTGTCTCGACCCACAAGCCTGCCTTTGGATTTCCTCCTCATCCCAACGTGGCCAGGCGCGGGGGTGGGGGGTGAGTGAGCGGCTTCGTGGTGCTTTGTTACCGGCTGAGCTGAAACCGAAACCACGACAGACAGCCAAGCCTTACTCATCATACTACTTGGCTGAAAGCTCACTAACAGCACTAAGCTCAAATTCTCTCTGTTTTTATTTTCTATAGGGTTGCAGTGACCCCCATAAAGCACTCAGCTAGTAAACTCACATCCTTGGGATCATCTGTAAAGTCCTGTTCTCCTCTAACACCATGGTTTCCAATGCAAGACCAACACTTACCATGTCTTCCCACACACAATGTTGTGGGGTACCTGACCCCTCTACTAGTCTATTGCCATGCTTTTTATTGCCTAAAAATTATTCAGTTTAAGGGTTGGGCTTTTTTGATCAATTTGGGTTTGATGAGCCCAGGGCTGTGAATTTCACTCCATGTTGAAAGGATCAGACCCAAGAGGGAAAGGACAGGAACACACCAAATAAAAGCAGAGAAGGAAACCAGGCTGACACTATTTGTGTGACCAGAATTGCAGTCTATGTGAATCCTGACTGAATCCCCTTTTTAGTTTTTATTGTGTGTTCAAAAGAAAATCAAGCTTCTGAACAAGGAAGGGTGAGAAGCAAGCAACACCTAGCCTGATGTGATGCACTAATACCAAAACCAATCATTTTGAAACAGTCTGCTTTGCAGCAAAACATGTCTCCTGCAATACAATATGTGAATCAAAGTAGATTATGCCCAGGGTTCGCTGCAGAACACAGAACAAAACAAATTATTCTAAACCAACCTTGCCATCAGCCTGCGACTGATGCAAGCTCAGGAATGCCAAATAAAAAGTCGAACAGCATGCCAGGGCTCCACTTGCTCCATCCGGCCTCACCTCAGAAAGAGGGACAGATGGTGCCTCCAAAAGGCTCCGATCTCACAGCAATAACCTATGTTCCAGCCCTGTGACAGTCTGCCATCCATGCAAAAGGTATTTTTCAAGGACATAAGGGTGAACTCAGTGCTAGTAGGAAAACACAACAGAGTGCTCTCAGGGACAACTTCTCTTTTTGCAAACTGGGGAAAGGTAATTCTATTCTGCAGTTTCACCAGTGTGCTCCTACATGTGAGAAGGCAGGGCCTTGGGAAATAATGCTTGGCAACATAAATTACAGCTTAGTGTACTACTTTTGACCAAGTTAAAATTGTCAAAAACTTTTCCAGGAAGGAAAAGCCTCAGGGAAAGCATAAAAGCTTTGTGAGGAAGGCTTCATGACTTAAAAGGAAATCAATCCCAACTTTAAAATCTGTAAAAAAAAAACCCCAAACCCTCCTGATTCTGCTTTTCTATTTTCTGGTTTTTTCAATTAATGTATTTGCAAAATAAAACAAGGCAGTTGTAGCTCTCTTCCCTACCACCTCTTTAAAATCTTTCCCATTTCCAAAGTGTAAAATTATGGCTTTCCCACATCTAGTGTAGGAAAACAAATATGCAATTGCAATTGTACTTCTTTCCCCAAGAATTGGCCACACCACAGAGTGAACAAACACAGGGAAGCACTGGCTCAACATCTGGTCCCAGTCAGGGGCCAGGACTGATTTAGGGCAAGGAAACAGGGGACAGATCTTTGCATTGGTAGACCAAGACCGGGCAGAAATGAACTGCTGAGAAGACCTGTGCCAATAACAACTACAGTGATGGTATTCTTAGAGCTGCAATGCTGTAATGACATAAGCACATTAAGGTTCTTGGGAAAGAAGAATTTTCTCTTATTAGACAAAATAACACAGAATGAGACAGTTACATATTTACCCAAACTGCTATTCTTGGGGGGGTTGTTCCACTATGAAAGCTTTAGATGGCACCTTTATGTCCCTTAACAGTGACACAGATATTTCTACTCTTCCAATCTCAGCTCAGTGCACCAAAGGCCCAGGGGGCTTGTCAGTCACAAGCCCATTTCCATTTGCCCTCCCAACTTGGAGCTGTTTCTCAAAAGACCCTCCTAACCTGCCCTGCTTCACACGGGCCCCAAAGTACTCTGCCCTCAGTCCCTTTCTCTTCTCCCCATGTGTCAGCCTGAGTGTGAGTTCAAACATATCTCTGTGCTGGTAGCTCACATGGAGACCTCTTCTCCAGCCCCCTCCTGTACAGTAACTTAAAATCGCAGTCTGTTGCTCTGAAAAATGTCCAGCTAAAGCCCAGTGTAGCTAGAAGAAGAGCTGTTAAACTTGCCAGCCTTACCTCCATTCTCAAACACTGTGCATAGCAGAGCCAAGAAGTTCAGGCCCTAGTCTCATATTTGATTTTGACCTTTCTCAAGCCCCGCAGATCTCACCTCTGTTCACATCCTGCAAATTCTTCTTTCATGGTGTTGCTTAGACAATATATGTGGCTGAGAGAGCGCACTCACCAATGCAGCAAATTATCTTTTTTTCCAAAAACACAGAGGCGTGCCTGCCTTTTTTTTTTTTTTTCAGAGAAGCCATCAGTGCTGTGAATGCATGTTTTTTTCATCTCAGTCCTCATGTCTGCTTTCCTAGCCTGAGATTTAATGAAAGATTAAAGACTAGCTTGTGAAAAGTTCACCACAGCAACTGCTGATGTCACGGGGAACTGGAGTCCCAGTTGGGGCTTAAAGAAAGATGAGGACTATATTGATAATTGACAATATTTCTGACATTATTCATCTAGCTAATTAAGCCACAACTCCACACCAGCACATATGCTCAAAACTGAATGAACAGAAAATGTAGCACTATTCATATGCTTATCTATTGGTGTTATATAAATTTAGCCCACAGAAATTAACCATTCATAGAAGGTACAGATTATTTACTCCTTTCCCATTCAGCAGCAGAAAAACAGAATTATTCATGCAGCTACTTCCTGATGCCACGCCTTTGATTATCCTACTGAAAAAAAGCATGTGCATTCTGCCTCAGAAAATGAACCTAAGTGCTGTATCCCACATGCTGTAAAATGAAGCAAGGTTTTTATCCATTTAATTGCAAGCACATTTAAGCATTGAAGGAAAGGGGACATACATTATTACTAGCTTGGACAGCTTTGCATGTAAGACACAAGTAGCGATTGTCCCCCTCGCCGTGTTTGCCATCTTTTTTACAAGAGGTAAAATTTTCATGTGTGTACAAACATAAGAACAAAAAGCACATTTAAATTCACCAAATTGTGCATGCATTCCCCTTGTGGCTCTTTCTGAGGCAAGTTACTGCTAAAATGCCTTTATGGTAGTTTGTTGCTTGCTCCATCCTCCTACAGCAGCCCAAAAGCAGTGTACTGAAAGGCAGTCAGCCCCACGGCATGGAGATACACTCAGTAAAGGAGAATACCTGCCACAAACCCAAAATTCTCAAGAATGGAGCATGGGGGGGGTTGTTCAGGACTTTAGCAGATATCATGAGGAAAAAATGCAATTAGAGGAGGAAGCAAAGATCCATCACACAGCTTTAAGAAACACTAGCAATTGAGTACAAATAGTTATGCTTTGTGTATCTACTATGATTACAAGTATTTGGATGACAGGAATGAGAACAGAGGTAGATGGACCATCTTCTCCCTGCATTTAAGTGAAAGCCCTGAGACCTGGGACTGTGCCCGAGTCCTGGACACACAGCCAAGAGGCTGCGCAGTTCTGCTACACCATGTGGCTGCCATCCTCTGGGAGGGACATGAGAGCTCATTACAAGACAGCATAAGGTTGTCAAAGGGGAGCTCTTAAAAGAAGACATTTACAGTCGCCATATGAAAGTAAAACAATTCATCAAGAAGATTTAATGGGACAGAATATCAACAGGATGAAGAAGAAAATATATAGTACAGCTCACTTTGCAAGTCAGATGCTGCTCAGTTTGATTTCATTCCTACAGCTTAAAGCAAGAACACACATGGTTGAAGCTGTTCCCATGGACCGTCAAATGGATTCATTCTTAATTGGCTTTCCATGCAGCTCTCTTTAAAGGCTTGAGTGCTACTTTCATTTGATACTGCATTGACTTTCTCTGAAGTTTCCTCCTATCATGGCTACCCCAATCAATTAGTGTTCTATAAATAGAGCGGTCAGATTCCTTTCACTGGTCTCATTAAATTGCACCCCTGCTGAATTTCTGTGGAGAACAGAATTAGATCATACTGATAGCAATAGTATGAAGATGCCCTCAGGTTTTCCAGAGAAAATCAATTGCTCAATAATCCTAACAAAAAGTTTTGAAAAGCATGACCCAATAGAGCTCAGCTAATGCCCAAAACGTACGTCAAACCTTGCTTGCAATTGTGCATCCCTAAAACCCCAAAAGATAAAGGATGGGAAAATAAGTGGTTAAGGGGCTCAGCCAGTTCCTCACTGATACATAATCCCTCATCAATCATGACTATTTAACTGCATCCCCTCATAACGGATATATGTTGCTGGAGGTATGCAGCTAACCTATATAATTCTTCTGGAAAGCGGAGTAAGGATTCAAGGAGGAACACAGTCCCAAGGCACACTTGGTGCCTGTCAAAGTCACCATGTAATGGTGGTGTGCTTACCGACTAACAGGGACTGATAATATCTGGTGGTATGATATGGGCTAATTATTGCAGGGGTATGTCAGCTATGACTTCAGAAATGTTAAGCTTTATTTTGTAATGGTATGGCAGTATAGCTTTTAAAAATTTGGTTTAGAGATGACATTTTACTCAGTGAGATTGGAAGCAGCCATAAAATAGGAAATGGAATGGTCTACTTTGAAGCATGTCAAAATATAATCTGAAGGGCAGCTTTTAGGTCTCCACTCTGCCCTACACCCTGCCCCATCCTTTCATAACTATCCTGTCTTCTTCTAACATCCTTTCTGTCCTCTTTTCTCCTCTGTTAAGCACTACCTTTCAAAACCTTTTCCATATTCTGCCCAAAATGAAGCAACATTTTCACCATAGACTCTCCTGCAAGTTGAAAATCCCTACTGCAAAGGCTGGGGTTTTGACTACTGCACTTGAATTACTGAGTGTATCCCCTGTGCCTATACTCACTCACCGGTGTCTGGAGTGTACGCTATGGGTTATTTGTATGAAGGTCTGAAGGATGCACTGCAGACCTCAGAGGACTGGCTGTACCTTGCAAAGGCTTTGCAAGAAGAACACTGGAGGACTACCAGTACTTGATGATTTATCCTGGATCCTTCATACTTAGCATGGTGGCTTTCAGCCAGAAGATGCACTGCTCTAAAGGATACTTTCAGTCAAATAGCTTAGCGCAGGATGAAGGCACCTCCAAACAAACTCAGAAGATTTTGTGGGTAATAAGGCACATTCAGTGCAATATCAGGTAAGAATCAATGACAACTGCAGTTTAAACACACCTTTAGGGAGGCCCTCTCCTGAATCACAGCAGAACCACTTTCTCCTTCCAGAAAATGTTTTCTATGGGGGAACTGCAAAGGGTTGTAATCCAGTCCTCAGACAGAAAGCCCTCCCCAAAATTATTCTAACAGGTATAACAGATTCTTACAAACCAACTTGAAAGAGCAAGGTATTAACAAACACATTTTCAAATACAATCTTTAATCACTGGTTAATCACTGTGTGGTATTGGAGTCAGCCCCATAAAATAAGGGGGCTGAATACACATTTTGTAGTCAGAACTCAAGCCTATACCGTGAGGGACAACATGAAATGTAACCCACAAGAACCAGCAAGCACCCCGACATAGCCAGAACTGTTCTGGGTGAGATGTTGACATCAGACTTTCTCAGTCTGCTGGTGAGTCTCAGGTGCTGGAGTTATATCCTTTTTTTTGATTGAATGTACACCCAAATTTCCACCAATAGGATGATATGTGCAGCCACCTCAGATTTCAGCCCATATCCATGTTTGGATATTCATTATGTATAGACTAAATATTAGCGCTCAATCCTTTTTATTCCAGCAGACACTGGGAAAGATTACAAGCACAATTTTCCCATTCCACATAAGAAGTTAGAAATGTTTTTTAAGGCCTTAGTCTGATCTTTGCAAAATAGGCAGGAAATGACTGGAGAAATGCATTTTGCCTGGGATTTTGGGGTGGGCTTTTTGGAAAAAAATGTTATCCAAGTTGGAATATGGTGTTTTAGAAAGAGTTCACACTTAATTTTTTCTTAAGAAATATAATTTTCCTTATGTGTTATAAATCTAAAATTTCAGTTCCTGAACTACTTTAAATCAGCAGAGTAGCACTTATTTAAACAGTTACACCTATTAAAACATGAGAATTGAATTGCCTTAATTTTTTTATGATTATGAAACATGAGATGAGAGAAACCATCACCAGCCATATAATTTCACATTTTTATGGTGCTTCCCCCTAGAGAGGTTTCCCACATTTGTTTTTCAACATTAGTGAAATATCACAGCCATATTTTTCCTGCATGGCAATCACTTATAAAAAAAGTCAAAATTTTGCTTATAACCAAAGTCAAATGGGATTCATAAAAATAATTGTCATAGGAGCTGAACACTTGCTAAGGAATACAAACAAAAATCCCAAAAAATTGTATTGTTTTGGGGAACAGGCACTGAAAGCTTAGCTGATACCACAGGCACTATGTGCAAAGGCAGTATGTACTGAAGACAATAACATAAAGGCAACTGTGAACAGCCTAATAAGATCACAGAGGATTTATGAGCATCACAGAAAACAAAGGTTACACTGATTTCAGAATATAATACCAAAAATGATCCAGCATATCCTTATGAGGTAAACCTGAAAGATGTGCATATAAAATGGATTGATAACACAGGCAATTTGGACAGTATCAAAAAAAAGTAAATTTAAGCTCCCCAAATAAAGAGGATCCCACTGATTTTCACACCTGACCATCTCCAGTGTCAAAGAAGACAGGAAGAACGTCTCCAAGTCCTGATTCCAGATCATCGCTGTTGCAGATAGATACTCCATCAAACAATTCCTTTCTTTGGGTTACTGAGAGTCTCCTGCTTTGGTCCCAAGAGCACGTGGTGAAATAGCAAAGGGTTTTATAGTAGGTGACATTTTGAAATGGAAAAATTAGAATTAACACCGAGAGGAAATCCAAAGAGCAAGAAGTCATAGAAAGGTTTCCAAAGAATGTGTCAGACCTATCTTTGAGACTTTAAATTAAACTGTGTGAAGTACTAGAAAATATAACACATGAGATAATTGTGCCTTTGCAGAAAGGTGAGCTATGATCTTAATACATGTCTTCTGTCTGACATTATGATTTAGAACAAATTAGTTTTACTTCTGAGTGACCTTACGAAGAAGAATACTATTTATTCCCTTCATGGCCTTAAGACACTGAAGCAAAAAGGAATATTTAGACCTTGACTGAGCAAAATCACTTCCAAAAATAATTATATATTTTGAAGCTGAGGAACGGTCATAACCATATAGTTGTTGAACTGTGGCCTACCAGAGACAACAGGAGGTCAATCACAGTGCCAAGACTTAATTCCCTACACCAAGTTTGTGCTACGAACCCTTCTTTTCTCATGCTGATATCACTTACCTTAGCATAATATTAGTTTTTCAGCTTAATCAGGGCAATTCAGTCATTATCTTTATTTAATACAGATAGATTCAGCTTCCCGGTAAAAAGAAATAAAACAGAAAAGTGGTTAACATTTAGCAAAAGCTCATGAAAGAAGCAGTCTGCACGTACAAGAAGAATTTCTTCTATTTTCTTTTTCTCAAGCTGCAATTAGATGTTTTTCTCTGCTGACAGAACTGATGGAAAAATGTCAACTATGAGTATTTGCATTGGCTTCTACGCTAACCATGGCTACTTTGTCAAAGTAGAAGAAAACTTCAGGTACAAAAAATCTTCTTTTCCCAGATCATGCCATATCATTCCACTTCACCCTCAGAAGCTCACAACATCTCCTGCCTGGCACCACGAGCACTGAGGCATATATATTA
This sequence comes from Pandion haliaetus, assembly GCA_013401275.1. Taxonomy (NCBI): domain Eukaryota; kingdom Metazoa; phylum Chordata; class Aves; order Accipitriformes; family Pandionidae; genus Pandion; species Pandion haliaetus. The sequence continues at coordinate 230,001 of VYZV01007299.1, read as the reverse complement.
AGCAGACCAGCTCCAGTCTAAGGAACTACAAGGGCTGTTTCCTCAACAGCCTGGTGGCTGGAGGGCTCACTTGTTATATGAACAGATAAGGACTCACTCTCTAGTGCTGCTTTCCAGAGTGGTATGAAGAGCACTGGGAATACTGTTTAAGAGGAGATTTGAAGCTGATCAGATGCCAGATGCGGAGAGCATTGGGACAGTGAGACCACGAAGACTGAGATCTAAGGAGTCTAAGATGAACTTGACATGCGGTGCAATCACCCACAGTGACCGAGGTGTTGGAACATGACATCAGGACTCTGAGACCAAAAAACCACAACAGTGAAGACTAGTACAAAGTAAGGCAATGTCAACAGGAGTGGGATGAGGAACTGAGGAAGCAGTAGGATTGGGGCAAAGGCTGCTCAGAGGGAAAAGGGCAGAAGGAATGGGCAGAAGAGTCTGTGCCATTTAGATCAAAGTGCCTGAATGAAAGCCAAGATCCCCACAACTAATCATGCCTTGCTTACAGCAAATAGCTGCAAAACACTGGCAAGGTGCCCACTCTATTTCTCGTGCGGGTTTACATGGAGGATGACGCAGGTAGCTACTCTGCTAGCTCCAGTGGCAGTGTTTGGGTGGTGGATATTTAACTCCATCAAGCATCCTTGCAGTTTTCAGTAAGATGCCACATGGCCAAGTCTCTGGGGGGTGAAAGGGGAGTTCAGTTTACAGCATCTTACCATTTGTTTAAAAGAGGCAGCAGCCCACACGGCGTTACATGTGTTCAAAGAGCTACTAATGAGGAGCTCTAAATTTAGGCCACGCTAGAACTTACGCTCCTGCTTGGGGGTTCAGGATCAAGACTTCAGAAGTCTTGAATCCTCCTGATTGAAAATAAATGGCAGCTGACTCCAAACATATAAAAGGTGACTGAAAATCAGACCGTGGCCTGTCATAGTGGGCACCCCAAATTAGCAGACACTTTTAACAGTAGTCTTCCAGTGGAAAAGATCTTATCTGGAAAAAAAAGAAGATATAATAGTATCCTCTCATCTTAAAAGTGTGTTTGTGAGAATAAATAAATTACCATTTGAAAGGCATTCAACACTTTTATTGATGAGCATCATACAAGAATTTGGCAAGGAAATTAATTATTCTGTCTGCAGATAACAGGTTAACAGCTGGGACCACACTGAATAATGGCTATGTCCATACCGACATGCCTGTAAACAACTGAACTCGAGCTCCAGCCATTAAGTCCTTTCTCACCTGGCAGGTTAAGCCCATCCAGACAGCAGGTGAGGAGCTAGAACTAACAATCACTTCCAGTCCACCCTGTTTCCAGAGTAAATTGCTGGCAAGCCTTTTTGATGGCCTTTTTACAAGTAGAGAAGATCAAATATATGCAAACTCTTGTAAAATAACAAGCTTTTAGGAAAAATATCCCATTCTGCTGCTGCTACAGAACATGAGTTAACTGATATGAAACTGTGCTGTTTACAAGCACTCCACTCTCTGGGCTGGTCCTGGGCTAAGGGGACTCTAGCATTTACAAAAAGCTTAATTCTTTGATAAAAAACTGAATGAAAGCAGCTACATGATTTACTAGCACTCCTGAAAGTAGAAGATACTCCCATTAAAAGCTTGAGCCTGCTACTTTTTAATATCCTCCCAAGCACTATGTGAAGTGTCAGGACTCCATTCTCAAAAACCGGCAGAAAACTCAAGCACTGAATGAGGTTTTTTTATGGTTTTAAGTTTGGATGCAAAGACATTTAAAGCTCTTGCTTTGTGTTTTGCTGCTCACTGATACTCATTGCTAGTACTGAGTAACTGTTTCTTAAGCTCTTTATTAACAATCTTATGCACTGCACAGAGTGTGTGACCATGTAATTATATGAAGTCAAAACACTGTTTTCAGAGGCATCCTTAGTTCTGGAAGCTCCTGACTTACGAATTCTTGACACTGCAACCTGCTGGTTGTATAAATGTAGTCCAGAACTAGGTGGCGAAATTTAAGTGCTGTCTGTGGATATCTAAATAGAAAGGTGAACCAACCATGATGTTCAGGTAAGAGTCCCTGTAAGATACTGATGAAGTTCATGGTTAGAGAACATGGGAGTAGGAAGTCCTGTCCTTTTCATCACCAGACTGTACACGCTCTGGTCTCTGTAACTTCCACCTTACACTGCTGCAGCAAATCTGATTGGGGATATTGTCCTTACAACTCACAAGAACAACTGTTTGAAAGATGTTTTGGATAGCAATAGTAGCTGCAAGCATGCTGTCTTAGTGTTCTTTCTGTTTCGCATTCATGTTCACAGTAACGAGTTTGTTTTAGCTTATGAAGCCTTCCTTTGTGACAAAAAAAAGTCACAATCAGTTGAAAGATCTGCCTTGTCCCCTACAACACTATCGGTCTCTCTTCCTGTAAACACCCTCAACCCAAATGCAAGAGTCTTCTGTCTTCTGCAACAATGCTGACTGTCCACATATGTTCAGCTCCTGGGTCAAATGTGTATCATCTCTTTTTCCCCAGCTTTTTACCTAGAGGAAAAGCATTAATATTCAGCCACCAATAACTACACAGTTTTGCAAAGCATTTGGAGGTACAGCCTTCCTGAGTGACAACATGCAAAACAAATCTGTCATGTATGCAACTACTATTATGAGCTAAATAGAAATCAAGTGTTTAAGAAGGTTTTAGTGTTCCAGGTTTTAGAATCCTAAATATAAGTTAATCAGTTAAAGTGTCTAATGCATACCCACAACTTTCCATTTTGCAAAGCTCACTTATAATTACCCCCAAAGCTGTCTGTCAGACTTAACAATAAACCCCAACTTTCAATATAATTTTCAAATTGAATTTTCGGTCTTTGACACTGTTTTTACCTGCTTTGTGAAAACAACGCTCTCTTGATACTTAATAAAAAGCCCATATAGGTAGCTATGAAAGGACTATCACAAAGAAAGAATCATACCCAGAACCTCCTCCCTCCTTCTGCCCAAGTGTTTCCAGCTCAGTGTTCAGGCAGAAGGGGCCATGGGATTGCCAGGAGCAGTAAAATGAAATAAAGGTTATTGAAAAGGGGGGAAGGGGGCCAGAATATACACTAGACTTAATTATGTCCCACCAAAAGTCCATCTAACCCCACATTGTGTCCTTAACAGAAGCCAAAAATGAGAGCCTAGAGCAGATACAATGCGGACAGCAAATGTGATATTTCCACTCAGCATTCACCTCATCTCCAACTATGTGCAGCCGAGGAATTCTGAACTTTGATGTGGTTTTTACGTATTTAGTAATCATCAGTTCGTTTCTCTTCCACAAACTTATCCTTTTTCCCTAAACACAACTAAACTTTTAGCACCCATAATTTCCCACAGCAAAGAGTTCCACAGATTGCCGGGATGTTGTACAAAGAATCACTGTGTCATATAAAGAGCCAGGCCTCTTGCTAGTATCATCTGATGATGCCCATTTCTTAAAATGGAGGTAACAAAGAACATCTGCAGCTTGTCCACTCTTTCCAGCCACCCATGATCTTGTTTGTATCCTGGTCTGACCTCATAAGGGACCCTGCTTTAAGCAGGAGGTTAGACTTGCTGAGCTCCTGAGGTCTCTTCCAACCTGAATTATCCTGTAATCCTACAGTTTTATAGATACCTGTAGTTTCCCTCCACCGTTTTTCTTCCTCCATCCAGAAGAATCCCAGCCAACTTAGTTGCTCCTTATACAGAAACTAGCTCATACCTTTTGGAGGTTTTTGCCCTTCTCCAGTCCTACTGGAGTCTTTCTGAGACAGAAGATCAGAAGCATCCACAACATTCAAGGTAGAAGTGATTTTTGCAGTGGCTTCACTATGTTCCCTGCTCTCCATTCCCTTCCTTAAAATTCTTAACATTTGATCTGCTTTTTCAAACAACATTATGTATTGAGATGATATTTTCATAGAGCTATTTACCAGACCACAACATCAGGGTGTCATTCTTGTGTGGTAAGAGCTTGGAGTTCATCACTGTCTATGGAAAGTTAGGATTGGTTTTCTTCTGAGCTCTCAAGAGTTCTCCCTTCTATGGGAAAAGTAGCTGAAGCACACAGATTGTAACCCCTTGCTGGTGAAAGCAGCAAAGTTTTGTAAAGTTTTTCAAAAAGGCACTTATTCAAGGTACTCAGGTGTTACAGCACGCAATGCTGTAACACTCCCTGCTTTCAGGAACCCAGCTGCTGAGTAACATGAGCTCCTTCACAAGCCCAAAATCAGTGCTTGGCTACAGAAATCAATGAACGGAGAGAAATAGGCACCTAAACACTGGGATTCACAAACACCCGTGCATTGTATACACCGGGGAGAGCCAACACAAGGTGCTAAAGTCAGGGCATGGGTTTCAGTCTCACCTCTCAAAGAATGTTTTCCCTCTGCTCAGGTTTCACAGCTCTGAGCTCTTAGGTACTCCTAGGCACCTAATCCAGCCAGAGCCTTCTCAGAAAACAAAGAGTATTACATGTTGCATTCACTTATGTTCTTATTCTTCACTACAGAAGGTGCAGGGGCTCTAAGTGCAAATCCTCCTTCTCACTGACAAGGAGCAACATAAATGCTGTAGCCACCAGCATCCACAGGGAAGAATATTGCTCCTTTTTCCCAAAAGCACAAGGCCAGTGTGTGAGCTAGGACTGGAGCATCAAGAGTCCCAGCTGAGTGCCCCAACCTCCACAGGAGCTGCTTGGCTAGCAAAACCATTTGATCTAAAACTCAGCACCGCTTTGTTGCTACAGCACTGTTGGGATGGATATGCTGGAAATTCACATTAGTTTACAGATAATCACTGACCTTTAACATTAAAAATGCCATGGCCAAAAGGCTCTTTTCCTGAAAACAACTACCTAGAAGGTTCTTCTAATGTGTACAGGTCAGTTAGGGGTATGATTCTTTTCATACTGCCATTTAACATAGATGCAGACAAAGTGTATAGCAGAACTTGCCTTCAGTAGAAAACAGTATATATTTACTCATCTTACTTTCAAAAGCACTTTCCTAAAAAATAAGCAGTTGTGAAAAGCCTAGAAATGCCATAGCTTGTAATCAACTCTCTTTGGCATGCACCATACTGAATATTCTTCTCACTGTGGAAGCTAAGAAAATATAATGCATATTTAGTAGATTTCATTGAGGAGGCAAAGGGATTCGGTTAACATCAAATTCAGTGGTCACTAATCCCACTTTCCCTGTCCCTTTTCAACCAAGTCACACAAATATTGAAATTCTCCAGATGGTAAACTTGAGTATCTTGAGCCCTGTTAAATCTTATAAGCCAAAGTAAATTCCATTTCTCTGATTAAACAGAGTATTTAGAAAGATCATAAAAAACCCAGTGTGTGTGAGTTGTTCTTGTTCTTTTTCATACCACCTGATTAAGCACTTTTTACTTTGACATCATTCAGAATGATATTTCTGCTACGCATTTTTGTCCAAAATAAAAGAAAAGGCAGTCCCTGCTGAGGGTAAGGAATGTAACTTTTCAGGCATGAAACCTTGCAAGAAGGTGCAAATAAACCCGTGCCTAGCCCAGGGTGTCTCCGTACCACCCTTCCACCATGCTTTCCTCTTATTTCCCGCCTTGTCACAATTGTTTTTGAAATTAGGTTCTCCCTCCAAGATGCTCAATACAGTTGTCTTTAGTCCTTCCCATTGATTATAATATATCTTTACATAGAAAAATGTTTAAGTAAAATAAAAGGGAAAAAAAAGACACTAAATATAAACAACCCCCCAAGTAGTATAACTACTGGGAAAATATCACTAGAGAATCAGTCAATTTTGCTAGTATAAGAATGTTAGCCCTCATTCTCTCAATGGTTCTCCACAGAAAATGAAACACTGTATTATGAGAGCCTAACTAATTGATTTTTTCAAAAGACTTGCGGTAAAAGACCTTGTAAAAGTTGCTGCTTACAGATAACAACAGCCGTCACAGACTAGGACAGATTCCTCGATCATTGGGAGAGTTTTATCTCCCATTTGCCATTTCAGTGCCTTCTCATTGACTCTTCTGGAGCATTTCATGCCCAGTTTTAGACCTCTGGAGTCAACAGGACTGAAACAGTGGGCACAAAATGATGCCCTGGGTGCTGACCACCATCAGACTTGGGATATTCAAACATACAAAGCCGGGGGCATGGGTAAGTTAAACCAGTGGACTTCACCTCAGCTCAGTAATGAATCAATCAATGGCAGGAGAACACAGAGTCTTGGAGCCCACCTGAAGTTTGGTAGGTCACTGTGGTGGGTTGACACTGGCTGGGCACCAGGTGCCCACCACAGCCATTCTATCACTCCATCCCTTCAGCTGGACAGGGGAGAGAAAATATAACAAAGGGCTCCTGGGTCAAGACAAGGACAGGGAGAGATCACTCAACCAATTACCGTCATGGGCAAAACAGACTCAACTTGGGGAAAATTAACTTAATTTATTGCCAATCACCCAGAGTAGGGTAAGGAGAAATAAAACCAAATTCCAAAATACCCTCCCTCCACCCCTCCCTTCATCCCAGACACAACTTCGCTCCTGGATTCTCTACCTACCCCCCACAGCGGCACAGGGGGATGGGGAATGGGGGTTACAATCAGTTCATCACACGTTTCTGCCACTTCATCCTCCTCAGGGGCAGGACTCATCACACTCTTCCCCTGCTCCAACATGGGGTCCCTCCCACGGGAGACAGTCCTCCACAGATTTCTCTAACGTGGGTCCTTCCCACGGGCTGCAGTTCTTCATGAACTGCTCCAACATGGGTCCCTTCCACAGCATGCAGTCCTTCAGGAGCAAACTGCTCCAGCATGGGTCCCCCGCAGGGTCACAAGTCCTGCCAGAAAACCTGCTCCAGCGTGGGCTCCTCTCTCCACAGATCCGCAGGTCCTGCCAGGAGCCTGCTCCAGCACAGGCTTCCCACAGGGTCACAGCCTCCTTCAGGCACCTACCTGCTCTGGTGTGGGGTCCTCCACGGGCTGCAGGGGAATCTCTGCTCCAGCCCCTGGAGCACCTCCTCCCGCCCCTGGAGCACCTCCTCCCCTTCATTCTTCACTGACCTGGGTGTCTGCAGGGCTGTTTCTCTTACATGTTCTCACTCCTCTCTCCGGCTGCCATTTCTGTCCAGCCACAACTTTCTTCCCTTCTTAAATATGTTATCATAGAGGCACTACCACTATCGCTGATTGGCTCGGCCTTAGCCAGCGGTGGGTCCATCTTAGAGCTGGCTNCCCCCCCCCCCCCCAAAAAAAACTTTGCCATACAAACCCAATACAGTCATCCATCATATTTTCAGATGCAATTATCCACTGCAGCTCTCCTCAAAAATAACCATCTCTGATTAATGTCCAAGAAGAAACACCACCATTTAAAAAAAAAAGACTACTAAAGTATTTATTCATGTTCTAAGCATGAAAACAATGGCTAAGTTTGAAAAACAGCACAAAAAAAGAAAACAGCTTTGAAAGCAATAAAAGGAAATACAGCACTATTAGAGCACAGATCTCACTGCTGCCTTCTAACATTCTCAAGACCATGGAATCACACCATTGCATAAGGAAACACAACCAAATGAAAACTGAGAGCTTTGTCTCATGACTGTCACTACCCTTCTGTGTGCAACAGCCGGCTGAATACTGGTTAAGCCATTTCAAGATTTAGATCAAAACTCCATACTACTGCTGTACAAGTTTCTTCAAAAATAGCAATATCAAAGTGAAGAAAGTTCAAAGATAAGGCTGTTATTTTGTTTTATGAGTAATAAAAATGTACAAATGATAAAAACATCATAGAAAAGGAATATATGTCCTTGTAAAACCAAGGCACACTGCCACGGGAGTGAATTACTGGTATTTTTAACACAGCAACTCAAGCTTGCAAAGAAAACAACTACTTTACAGATTCTAGTTTTTCATTTTAATAAGCATTAAAGATCATAGGAGACAGCCAAGAGTTATGTAGTATCCTTTCCACCAATGTGCCTGTGCCATGTAAAGTGCATTTACAATGAGCAGAAACAAATTTAAATCACTGTACACACAGTCCCAGAAGCTGCTGCTCAAATTAATCCTGACCCAGCAAAAGAGCCAAGCACACACTGAACTTTGAGTAAGCAAATAGTCCCAGCTAACTCTAATCACAGTGCCCCACGCTTCTCAGAGGAAATGATGTAGAGCCTGTCTCCAATGGAATCAACAAAAAACCACAACCTGGCATGGCAGGAGCAACACAGATTTCATTAGCCTTGTGCAAAATTACAAGACAAACTGATTACGTCTAATTTGCTGCTACAGAAGCTACGGTCTGAATTTACAGGAAGCCTGACACTTTAGAATAAAGACAGTTACCTCTTATTTATGGCAAAGAAGGAGCCCACACACCAGGAGTTACTGCAGTTAGCTGACTGAGCTCATGTGTTAGCTTGTGCCACTGTAGCTTGCCTGTTCACCCATACCTTAAGGTGTTAATAGCCTTGCTATTCAGAAGTTCTTGGATTTTTCTTTTGTTTGTGGTTTTTTTAGCTACCTAGATTTGTAATGAACTGCAAAGCAAAGGAAAATTAGGAAAAGAAAGAAAAGAAGAATGTTACCTGGAGGCCCTCTATGGCTAATCTAAGCATGCTTGGTGTGAGCTTGGAGGCCTGTTTGAAGGTGAAGTTGCTCCAGTCTATAATCAAAACAAACCCATTTACTTGAAGCTCGGGGTCTTCTATCATGGCTTCTAAAGAAAGAAGTATGGCACGCAAAATATCCACCAGTGTGTACCTGTGAATGTTAAGGGGAGATTTGGTTAGGAAAGGAGCAACGACCACAGACGTGGAAAAGGTCTGAGCATTCTTCCTTTGTACTGCTTCTCAAAAGTTTAAATCAAAGGAATGCAAACGTATCCTCAGAAGTCATTGGTATGTAAAGCTGGGAAAGTCTCAAAAGCTCAATTAGTTGAACTCATCCTCTGGAGCAGGATTACATACATCTAGACCATCAGCCAACCAGAACAAACTATGAGAATATAACACACCAAAAGCAAATTTGAACTTTTCTGTAGTCTCCTAAGCTGCTTTAATGTCTATGCATTTTATTAAATGTTTGTACAAACATTTTCATGCAAATTGTATTTTTCTAAAATCATAATGATATGAAAACCTGAGTCTAACACCAGAAGCCTAGACCCAGAGTTTCCTCCTATATTTTTCCAAGGAATTGAACTAACAGCTTCTACAAAATTATGAGTTAAAAAATGGATTTCCACATGCTCCCCTTGTCCCTCCATCTGGGTAATGTTTTCTCTTAAATCTACAAAGGATATTACAGAAGGCTCATTACTCAATGATCTTGAAAGCAGAAAGTAACACACACTGTGGCTTTGAGGTGTTTCTGGTTAAGAGCAATAGCAACCTTTTAAGAGTTACTTAACCGCCTTCTGAGTACTGAATACTTAGTATACCCAGATTACATGGTTTCAGGAGTAAGTTTGGAACGTGGTATTCATCGGTCCTAGAATTTTCTAAATTAAATTTGGGTTTACAAAGATGCCACCTACAACATGTAATTATGTGTTTTACATCACACACATAATCTTTTCTTAGATCGACGACTTGGTTAAAAAAAAGACATAATTCCATATTGCCAAGCCCTGTTAAGTATAATCTTTCTTTTTTGAAGCTAAAGCACCTAATACAGCAGCTGAATAGCTTAAATATATACAGCAACATCATCTTTAGACTGCCATATAATAGAGTTATTAAGCAACTTGCGGATTAGCTTATTGGGTTTTTAAAAGAAAGGTGAAACACCTGAATTATCTGGGCTTTTTTAAGAGATATGAAAGTAGTAGTTTAAGTTTTGGGTTTTTTCCAGGCTAACTATGTTTTATATCTAAAAATATTTTTTAAGATTAAGATAAATAGTTACTGAAACAGATGTAAATTTGCCAGTCCACACCACAGTATCACATGCAGCATTAGAAAGCTAAGCCAGAAAAATACCAGATAAGCAAATATTCCAGGAACAAAAGAAAGAGTTAAATCTTCAGTGTTTGTGCTGATATTTTTAAATAAGGCCCTTTAAAAGTCTCCCATGATGGCATCAAAGTTCTCAAAATTATGAGTCCCCAGAGAAATCTTCACCATACTGCATATGTAGCAAAGAGCACGTGTGCCTACTTAGAAATTACATTAAATTATACTGAATTCTACTTGCTTTAGTACGAGTACACTGTTCCATTGTATACCTAACTATATTTTGAAAGTATCTGCAAAAGGTAATAACACAAATGAAATTAATCTGTTCTAGCTGACTCTTCGCATCTCTCCATCTTTTTTTCTTTGACCAACTAAAACTCAGTGAACTTCCCAACTATGTATTCCTAGGAAAAGGACTAGTAAAGAACTCTCTTAGTGTCAGCCTAACACAAGTGAACAAGAGAAAGTGTGTTTTCCCCAGAAAACATTAGGGGAAGCATTGTTTTACACAATTCTTCTCTTCATTTTGGAGACCCTTATTTTGTTTTGAATTTGGTTTGGTTGACTGGGATAAAAGTTTTTGTATTCACTCCTCTCCTTTTCACCTTTCTGAGGTTTAACTTTTTCCTAAGGCTTTACTTTTCTGAGAACTAAAGTTTACAGGAAGTTTGGCATGCTCCCTCTTTTTGTTCAGGTTTTTTCAACTGGGAGAGAAAACAGCATGAGAAAAAATTCTTCTATAATTTCCCTATAGAAATCCTCAAAACGCTAAAATTCTCTATTGCCTTTTGGCAGAAAAAAAGACAAACATTTCTGTAAATGGAATTTTGTCCATGGGGGATAAAAAGGACATGCCTTAAAACCAATTTTGAAGGAAAACATTCAAAACCTGGATCCTTAAAATTGTTAGCTCAATTTGATCATCAAAAAACTGTTAGGCCAGGACCCCGTTTTTGCAGTAGGCACAGTGAAACAACGCCCCCCTCCCCAGGCAGAGCATATCCCCCAAGCCCAACTGCTGCACGCATGGGGAAAATGCCACTGTTGCTGCTGAAACCTCTGGAAAAAAAACCCCACACACCCCCAGTGCAAAAAGTGACCTGAGGAAAAATGAAATCATTCATTGCCTCTTTCCCAAACTAGTTTGCACATGTATAATGGGATGCGTAGGGAGTGTTTTGCAGTATGAAGACTATAGGTGGTTTTATTGGCACTAACAAGGTCTTAGTTTGCCTAGTGTATCTGCAGACCAGTCTATCTATCCAATACAGCACTGCTGCATGGACAGTGGAGGGCACCTAATCAACATGAGAACTAAAAATCCCCTGTATGACATGCATTTTGTACAACTGCCAGCATCGGGATTAAAACACACACTTAGCTGGAGGGAAGGAGGCTTACAGGGTAGTGTTCAGGGTTGGGGCTGGGCTTAGAGCTTGGCCAGCTGCCTTCAACCCTCTGGTTACTTCCACAACGTGGTGGAGGTCTCAGAAATACTATTTTTTTTTACCGCTTCATGAAATTAGATAGCGACATGCTCTATAAGAGGCCTTCCCAGGGGAAACGTTGCATTGGGAAGGCAATTACATCAGGTGAGACATTGGGACAGCAGCTAATGCTTCAGTCTGAGGAAGATCATCTATCAGAGCTCTTACAAGAGACAGACATTAGAAATGCTCATTAGCCTCAACCCCACTTGACATTTATGATGCCCCATTCAGAGGATCTCATTCTCCAGAAGAGCTCCACGAAGCAGAAGGCTGCTGGAAGCACCCTACATGCAGTCCAAGAAGATGGGTCCCAAGTTCCTGATGTGGAGCTCTCAGGTCCTCCCTCGGAAGTTCAAGAAGACATCTCATGCCTTGGATTAACGGCTCCCTAGTGGCATGAGGCTGCTAGACAACCAGTGCATTAGACAGAAAGATTCTTTTTTTATGAGGCCAATCATATCTCTAACACAGGCCATAAAATGCTTTTATATAAACACATAAGTGATAAATATATAGATATATACATGTAAACACAAAGACACCTAATTATGTCCTGAATTCATTCAAGTCAACGAGAAAACTGTCAGGCATCAATGAGACCAGGATTTCAGCCACCACAGAGAGTAACCAATGGTCACAGGGCTGGGCCTCCACAAATCTATGCCATATTCACTATCACCATAACTCCTACTGCAGGTTTGCTTAGTGTAAGAAATGCAGTCCACAACAATAATGATGATATTGTATGTTTACTCACTGAAGAAGACAAAAGGTTGTCCTCTCAGTGAAAACGGGTCCTGAAGAACACAGGTCTAGCTAAAAGCAAGCAAGAACACTTTCTGCCAGGGGAAGGTTTCTGAAGTACTCTTTAAGTCTAAAAAGCCACATCAGGAGTATACAGGGACGTGTTACTAATAACCAAGCTTCCCACCTCAAATACCCTTCAGGGCAATTAGTTGAAGATAGGAGCTATCCTTCATTCTGTAACGGACCTCTTCGCTGGGTTTTGATACCTTACTTAAGCACAGTACAGAAAACCAGACAAGAAAGACAAATCCATTAGTGGATATTTAAAGCGGCTTTTACTCTGGACACATGCTGAGGCAAGCCAGAAATGTAAACTCGGTGTGAGAGATGAAATCTTAGGTGGTGCAAATGGCAAGCTGAGTACTGAAAGTATCAGCTGAACTGCCCATGCAAATGAAACATGATTAAAGAAACTATACTGAAGCTTTCACACAGCACAGAATTACTTGCATAAAGACTCATCTTTAATCCACTCCAGCTCCATGTTGTCCAACATTTCACCTCACTGCTACTACTGTTCATGTCAGCACCAGGAGGCACAGGCTCTGCCATAAAATATGCTCCATCCTTGGCTGGACTTTAGGGAGATTAAAATCCTATGTAAAAAGAACGTGGGGAAAATTACTCTGGATTGTGTTGCTGAAACTTTTATTTGAAAAAAAAAATCAACATATTAGCCTTTAATTTTAAGAGACCATGGTGTCCAGTCTGAGGGGAAAATGGTGGTGTTTTACTCTTACCAATCCGTATTAAGTAACAGAGTGTATTTAGGGGACAGCAAGCTGCTCATTTTGCAGTGGCCCCAGTTCTACAATGACTGCTCCAGCACTGTCAGGTACGTAGGGTGTGCTGGGCCTGTTTTGCTACAGAGCATGTTCTGTAGTAGCCTGGAGTTAGGCTGTGCGGAAAGAAATAAATCCTTATTTATTTATGGCTAAATTCAGTTGCATTCACTTCTTTAAACAGACTCTTATGGGGCATGTTGTAGCCAGCAAGGTATTACTAATCGCTAGGATAATCAAGAACTCACGGTTAATTTAAATGTATTTAATGCCCTCTATTTATAGAACCATGCTTAATTCAATGGAGAGCTTAGACAACTTTTTTAGCCCAGTTGTTAATGTGAATAACAAATCCTGGAAATATGTTATCACATATATAATGCACTCTTAGTGTTCCTTTTCTATGTGAGCCCCAGCTTGAGTCCAAATGAGGTGGGGACTGGTGTGCAGACTCACTCTGCTACCTCTTGAAATTTTTCATTCAGGTTGACTCTAAAGTAGTGAGCCTGGGAAGGCTTGACAAGTTAATAGCCACACTGACAGTGATTCTTTCAAATGCTTTGGGATGGCTACCATTTCTACCACGACAGTGACAGAGCTTTCTAGGGTAGTGCCTCATTGAGGTCTTGATTTGTCAAAAACAGAACAGCTAAGCCAATTAACTGAGCATCCCACTCTCTTGTAATTTAACAGTGGCAGCAATTTCCCCTTTTCTCCAGAAAGGAAAAGTTCTTCGAGAATTTTTTATGGGACTTGAACAAATTCAAAGTATTTCCAAGGATTTCTGGGGAAAACAGTCTGGCAGACACTGCTATCAACTCTTGGTAGTACTTCACTATGATCTTTGACCTTTACCTCTTGGTTATGTGGTCTGTGCATCCTCTTAACTCCCCAAGGCCACTGGGTACAGATGTCTCCTGTCAAATCCAGCTGTGTCAGCTGTTTTCAATATTTTATGTGCTTGATGATGGCTGGCATCCACCATATCATCTGTTTAACCAAATTCTGACTCCAGTCAATTCACTTTTGAACTGGGTAACAGATAATCTGATTTGGCAGAGTTGGCCTACTGTCTCTATTGCTATTTGTCATCTCCCCACCAATATCAAGAAATTTCAAGTTATTTTGAGAATTAAAACTGAGTGGCATGAGTCTGCCTCTCAGGATGCAAACTGTTAACTAGAAGAGATAAATGGTAGGTCGTCTTTACTTGAATTTAAGCCACATGTCTCCTGAAGGTCCCAAATGTGTAAGGAACGCACAATCTGTATTTCAAGCTCATCACCATTTGGAGAAATAAAGGTTTCTGTCAAATGAGTTCTTGTGCCACTGCGGTTTAAAAGAGAAAGCTGGTCAAGTCTCTGAGCCACCATCCCATTTGTAATCTACTGCTCTGGCTTAATATTTTTTAGAATTTCAGTGAAACAAGATCCCTCAAGATACACAAAGGAGTACCTAGAAATGATGCCTCACATCTCCTTGGTTTGTCAGTCTGGGTACAGATTTGAATGCTGAAAAGATGGGGGATCAAAACTTCTCTCATAGCTATTCTGCTTAAATAGTGGCAGTGTGCCCTGGGAGCCCTTATTCTAAAAACAAAAAGCGCTACCAGTGTTACAAAAAATGCACAGAAAGATAGAAACTGCTTCAAATATTTTACCATATTAGCTTTTAGATTCAGATTTAATACCATTCATTACTCCTTATGTTAGCCCAGCGTCTAACAGTCAGCCATGGATAAAGATTCAGCTGATCTAAATTTTACATTAGCATTGATCAAAAAGATCCCTAGCCAAAACACTCACAGTCTCAATACAAGTGATAACAGGCAGATATGGATACCTGGGGGAAAGCTAGGAAACAATAAGACAACATCAGTCAGCAGAAGAAACTGTAGAAAAAATGACAGTGTTTGCACTAGTTAGTAATTATTATTTGAAAGATATTACTTCTAAACAAAAATTGACTCTATTAACCAGGTATTTTGTTATTGTTAATATGTTATTATTGTTAGCATTCCTATTTATTTTGTCACACTGCCTCCCTCAGAGCTTGAAAAATACTCTGCCAACTCACCTGTGGTTAATAGTGAGCTGAGGGGCAGACCAGCCTCCTAATAGCTAGAGGATTTAAATTTTAATTTAATGGGAGGAAAAGAAAAGTTTCTAGCACTTCTGCACATGAAAGCATAGTTTTGAAAGAAAACCAGTGGACTCCATCTTCGCCCCGCTGTAAATCATCTGATGCAACAACAGAGTGAACGGTAATGAGTGCAGCGGATTTTCATATTCACCGAGGGTGGTGTGAGCTGACTGGGTCACTGTGACAGACAGGAACTAGGTATCACTGCGCTCTTCTACTGCACTTTTCTATGCACTTTCTAGGAAAAGTTCTGAAACAATTAATACTCCTAAAGATTTCAAATAAATAGCATCAAAATGGACTGATTTTCCTAGGGCGTTTGTGTACAGGTGCCACGAAGCATACAGAAGAACACGCATGACAACAGATCCCTTGCCGCTGAGAGCTGAAGTTAATTGTACCATTAACTGAAAAAAAATTCACCAGCTGGACACATTAAGAAAAAGGGAATCTTCAAATGCACATGCACACCTACAAGCCAAATGTAGTTATGAATCAACAATCTGGAAGCTAATAAGGCTGATCCCTCCCCTCATGCTATCCAGCCTCCTGGCAGGACTGCCACCCGTCTTCACTTTCCCCAGAGTAGAGGCAGGATGGAGAGTTAGGTAGGGTCCCATTGAGAAGCTGCTGGGCTACTCAATGCATTATCCTTCACCTTTCCTTTTTTTGTTTGTTTGTTTTAAACACATGTCTGATTTAGTTGTTCAGATGGTAGGACATCTGGTACAGTTTTCAGGCCCTGCTTTAATTTAATGATTTAACATCTAGTACACAGGCTTGTTTTACCATAGGAATTTTCTGCCTCCCACGCTTTTCCTTCTAATTGGAACTATGTAAATCATAGGCTGCTGGTGCTATATAAATCACCTATAGTATGTCTGCTATTCATTTAAATAACAAATTGGAACTTTTTATTTGTAATTGATACATGCTGGCCATAGTAAGTCGTACACACGTGATAAATTTTCAGGCTTACTGTGCTCTATTAATGTAGTTTATGAAGCATACGAAGAGGTCCTAACACGACAGACTACAAAAAGTAATCCTCCCAGTGTTGCTGTAAGAGGAGCACTGGTTTAAGCACTGTAAGATCTCCAGTCAGTTAAGGCCTAAGCTTGAGACATATTGTGTAGCAGCCCTAGTATACGTTCCATACACGATGCTCCCCAGGTTCAGTCACTGAACATCAGATAATGGAAGACAGTAAATTAATTAGTAGAGTGACCTAGCTCCATTCCCACATCTGTCACTGACTTGTCATGTGCCTTGGAGCAAGCCACTCCCCACAGCTGGGCTCCAGCTTTCTCTCCTTTGTCTGAGTGGTCCATCTGAAAACAAATCCCTCGCTCTGGAGGAGAGGCGTACCATGGGCGGGCAGTGCTGAAGAGCACTAGGGACCCAACTGCAAACATGGCAATTAGGTACCCCTGTGTACTCCAGTCACTCCCTATTATATCTTAAATAATAATTTTACCGACAGGACTTCATGAAAAAGATCATGGAAATTTACTGTTGTGTCAGCTGATCTCATGTAGTTTAAATATCAGCACATCCAAAATTAAGAAGAAAATAAACTTATTCTTTTCACATGGCAATTGTTTTTTTTAAATGCTACTTTATCTCCAAATTCAAATTCTTTATGTTCTTTTAACTGGGAACTAATGATCTGAAAAGTGTCACATAAAGTTTGGGTTTTTTTTCTTTAATGAGAAATAACAGTATAGAGTAGGCCACACTACGTTTAACAAGGGAACTTCTTTGTGGTAGTTGTATGACTTAATAAAAGGCCTGAATATCCATTTCTTTGCTAGTTCCTCATTCAGGGATTTTTAAGAGTTTGTAGAGGTGTTTTTAAAATAGAAAGTTGACCTGGTCCTTATGTTGGAAGTAAGGAAGGTCCATATGTGGGAAACGAAGCCCACTCAGAGAGTCCTTAGCCTCATCACCACTGCTTCCTCACTCAGCTTCTTTGGCTCCGTCTGCCAGAAAACCAGAGGAGGAAAAGGACACTGGCCCCAGCTCCACATATGTTCATCCACACTTTCTAATTGTTAGCCTGGCCGTGGGCAGTTTTGATTTGTGCCAGACAGCTTTCTCACAGTCTCTGGGCACGATTCAATGGTTAGCAAGGGCCGGGAAGCTCTCCCCGTAGGCAGTGTGGATGTGGCCACCCTGTCTGGAGAGGAGGAAAGCCACGGAGGGCCAACCGCCCTCCGCGCAGAGACCCATCCCTAGCCGTAACACCGACTGCTGCAGGGAGCCGTGGGTTCACTCCCTGCAATGGCTATTGACACAGCCTGCAAGAGGACAGCTACACAACACTTAAAGGGCAGGCTCGGGTATGCCAGTTCCCCAGATTTTGTCCTTTCTATCTACACTGCTAGCTGTTCGTGCCCTCCTCACGTTTCAAAAGAGCTGAGCTCGGGATACCTGCGCTGAGTGCTCAGCACTGCCTGTGCCCAGCCTGTGCTGACTGCACAAAGGACGGTTTGGGTTCATGTGAAGGCAACTAGCAAGATTTGAAGTTTTCTAACAAGTGCTTCAGACCCTAAACCTGCCCTCAGGTTGGGACCCCTGGGAAACACTGCAGTGCTCACAGGAATAGGCTTTAGAGTTCACTCTTAATGGATTCATTCATTTACATATACTGAAAATCGAGCAGTTGTGGTGAATGTAATTTTAGACTGCAGGAGAAACTGGGCATGACACCCAATGAGGTATTTAGAATAACCAAATAGTGTCACATAGTACCAAGCTGATTGCTAAAAGAAAGGGCATTGGTGGGAGGCAGCTCTTGGGTCAGCCTGCTAAGTCATCCTCAGGCTAGAGTAGCCCCAAAAAAGATCAGAGATTGTTCTAGGGACAGCACTAGCCTCCTCCAATTTGCTACCAAAGCTTTGTGTGCTTGGATCTTATTACGCAGGGAATTCACACTTTGAGCAGCCTGCGTAGGGAAAAGAAGCGGTTACTGTAACTTCCATCCTGGCATTTCCAGGTGGCTCAGGAAGAGCTTTCTTTAGCTGAGGGAAAGGATTCAGAGCCTTAGCTTCCTGCAGAGGCAAACTTTTCAGCTCAAAAGCCATGATGGGTACTCCTGTTTTGCACACAGCATCTCCCACTTTCTCCTATGGCACCTGAGCAACTCTGTGCACGCTGAAGCAGAAAGACTGGCACAGAGATCGCAACCAACCTTTGTCGGGGCGGGGGGGGGGCGGTAAGCACATCATCTACCATGCCAGCTCACTTCGGCTGAGGGGAGGCAGAAGGGTGTAAACCTCACATTGTCTGGTTGAGAAGAACACCCGGGAGGTTCCTGCTTCCCTCCTGAAATTCAGAGCCTGAACGATGAGAAGGTTGAAAAGGCCCTAAGCCACAAAACACATTTCTTCTTCCTCTTCTCCCTCTGCCCTCCAGGCTGCTGCCCAGTCCGCTGTGGGCAGAGCCGGGTGTGTCCCTGCTGCCCACCCCATCCTCTGGTCTGGCATAGCTTTTCCCACGCGTTGCCCGGGGAAAGAAGGGGTTAACGCGGGCAGGTGGCTCTGCATTTACCTGCTCTGGTCCCAGTTGGCAGCAAAAAGGACAAGGATCTTCCTGCCGTAGTGGTCCAGGTTGGCCAGCCCGCCGGGGAAGCCATCCTTCAACGCCTGCTTGATGCCCGGGTCTGTGGCCTTGAAGCTCTTGAACATGTCCAGGTTCTGCTGGCGATATTCAAAGTACTGGGCCAGGAGGCGAAACGCCTCGAAGTGCTGAAACTTCCTCGCCCGCAGGAACCGCAGGATGAAGGCATCGTCGGTGCGGAGGAAGCCGATGTCCGGCCGGGTGATCACCATGTCCCGCACCTCCTGGATGTCCTGGTGCAAGGTGTCGGGGTTCTCGTTCAGCTCCAGCCGGGCTTTCTCCAGAGTCTCCGGGGAGAGACCTGCCTGCAAATGAGTCATGGCGCTGCCCTCCTCCTCCTCCTCCTCCTCCACCTCCTCCTCCTCCTCTTCCTCTGGCCTGGGGGTCCCTCTGCTGCTGCTCCCTCCT
>VYZV01007299.1:185175-199250 GCA_013401275.1 Pandion haliaetus | reverse complement strand
CAAAGCCTTGCTTAGAACAAGTCACAAACACTTAACAGGAGCAAGCACCTCCTTCTGTTATCTGGATTTACATTCATGTAACTTTACTAACCTTAGAAGAATTATTCCTGATTTATAGTACTAAGGGATAAGAATCAAGCCAAAGATTTCTTCTTTAAGTTAGATATTTGCCCCATCTATTTCACAGGCTTATTTCACACTGTATGTAAGAAAACCGAGTATGTTCTGTTTGGTCATAACTATGGATTAAAGACAATCCAGCACATGTCCTTATTGAAAACTGACACAAGGGAAGGTGAGCTGCATTAACTGAAGGTCTAATATAATAAATGGTGGACAGTGCTGAAAATTATTCCTTCATTAGCCAGACAAAGCACAAGTGGAAGAAATTTTGTTCTATCCACCAGCATTCTTGTTCCAAAGCAACAGATCCTTTTGTTAAATTTTGGATATCTAAACAAGTATCCTCATGAAAAAAGCAGTGTCCATTCTCCAATAAACTTGTACTAAAGATGGAGATGAGGAAATTGAAAAAGACATAATTACTTTTTCTGTTATTTGCATTCTGCTGATTTAAAAGTAAGCAAATTTTTTATTTCTTTGTAATAGTTTCTTTTGTGCTTTTTATCAGAGGGTTGATTTTTGAAATGTGCTTCTTTCTTTTTTCATATTTAGCCTAATTCTTTCCTATATTTTTGTCCCATACTTCTTTNCAATATTATAGTGTAAGTTGTTAGGGTAACTATACTTTCTACTACAAGTCCTTCCCATGCAAGCTCCAGCTACTTATGATGTGTAAGCAGAGATAACATCAACTAAATTAACACAATGCTCACATTAAAAAGTGAATATTTATCACCAGTTTGTTTATTAGCATCTACTATTATTTCACTGGTTTTGCTCTCTATGACGTAGCTGCATAGACAGCTGACATACCCACATCAGCTTTTGTGGCAAATGGCAGTGAAGGCAGGTAACCGTGATAGGAACATCAAACGGAGTGGATACAGATGCAGAATGTCAGCTCTCCATTTCTGAAGTGGAGAGTCTCCATTTTAAAACAAGAACCACTCAGAATGGCAAAAATTCCAAGGGATTTATTAACTAAATGCTGCAGTTTGATTTAGTTTTTATCAGAGTCAATAGTTTACCTTTGCATAGTTACCCTTTCTTCACAGAGTGCTTATCTATATTTCCTTTGAACATTACTGCTTGGACTTAATTGGCAATATAACTGAATGATCAGGGTTAGTGATGCCAGTGAACATTTTCTTCAGAAGAACTACATAAAGCAGTATTGGATCAGTAACAGTAGAAATGACATCAGCAGTAATTGCAAAAAGCTTCTTTTATTGTCATATAACAGCACATATATGAGCTCTTACGTTTCTAACCAGCTTTACTGAACTTGTGTTTCTAATACAAAACTTCAGAATGTCCCTCATTGCCTCATTTTATGTGCTAGCAGAACAAAGTTTTTTTATATTGATGCTTTACAAATGCGCTTCAGTAGGTTGTTTTATACAGAACTCTCACAATGGAAACCAGGATCAATGTTCAGCCCACTGAAGTCAGTATAAAGAGTCTAATTGATTTCAGTGGACACTGCATCATATCCTAAATGCAGATATCTCCCCGGCAAAGCCCTAAAAACACTTGGAAACCCGTTAAACCTATGAAGACTTAAGGAGATAACAGGCCACTTTGCCATGATTTCTATTTTCAGTTTATGTCATGGTGGGAGGTCAAGGGATAGACTTGACACTTGGCATTTTCTTTTCCTTCTCCGTGTCTTTGCAGAATTATGCCTGACACCCTCAGGCTGTTGCTGAGGTGTGTGTGCGGAGGGCAGAGCACAAGAAATGCACGAGGGAAAAATGAAAGGTGATTCCAGCAGACGACAGACTCCTGTTACACTGTCAAAAGAATTTGTGCTTTAGGTATTTTTGCCACTATTCTTGTCAGCTTCAGGTTGGCATCTTGGGAGTTTACAGAAGTCCCTGTCAGAATAATACAAGCAGAATAGAGAGAATAATACAATGCAAATGGAGAGACTTAAGTTTAATTGCGCAAATGCGCTTTTCCATTTAGATGGTTTTTCTGCTAGTCGGTCTCAAGCTGACACTTGACTCTTATAGCTGTTCTTTAACACAGCTAGATTACCAAAACAGATGGAAAACTGAGGGAGGAGAATTTCAAAGGCACAAGGGAGAGTTATGCTCTTCCTCTGTGCGGAGAAATTACCTTTCATTGGAAAATCTTCCTCAAAAGGATACAGGCTAGTTAGGACTTTTTTTTTTCAGTTCTCTGAGTAACTCTGGGAAAGATCCTTCTCCCACCACCAATAATGTGGTTTTCTTCATACGGTTAAAATTACAAATTATAGGCATATGTGGATCAGAGGTGGTAATCATCTGAAGGAACCTGAAGGGTGTAAGTACCCATGAGGAGGAAGGCATGAAAAGGCCCTAAAAAGAGCCAAAGAGAATTTTAGGACAGAAAAGAAAATATAGGCTGAGAGCCCAAGAAATGCTTCCTGACACACATTGTTGAAATAGCAAGTTTCCTGAAAATCTACAATCTTGGACAAGATTTAAAAAAGCAGCAAAAGCAGATTTTTCAATTATATCAGTCTCTAGGATGCATTTTAAAGGTGAGCTGTTTTGCTTCTTTTATAGTGCTTATCTGTAAGAATTTGTCGGTCATTACTTTCTCACTCTCACATGTGAAAACATCATCATCCTCTCTTCTCTGTACTTACATAGCATCCACATACTAATTAGAACAATGTGCTATATGGAAAAATATTACTACAAAATTCACACTTAGAGAGTTTCACCTATCTTTTCATGAAGCAGATTACTTAGAAAAAAGGAGACCCAATAACCAGATAGCTCTCTGCAGGCTATCGGCAATTATTCCATTAATCAGTAGTCCTTGGAGTATCTTTTGAAGATCACCAAGATCTATGCTTCATTTGCCTTTTGTTTCAGTAGTTTTGGAGTTAAAAAGTACCTATTTCCATCTTGGCAGTGGTATGATATGAGTAGAAAGATCACTAACAAGAGCAATTGACCTTCACAGCTAGTGATTTTAAAGAATATGCTTCATATCTATTGACAAAATATTCCTTTTATAGCAAAGTTAAGCCTCAGCCACTTTTGCAAGTCTTACAAACAATAATTGATATTAACCACATCAAATCGAGATTTCAGCTTGTCTGTTAATTAAGAAGAAAAAAGTTAAAATTATATGAATAAGAAAATTTTGTTCAAGATTCCACTTCCTCAAGTAGAAAAGTGGAATTTTAGATTATCTATTTGCCTCATGTTGTCCATAAGATGCATGAAATCTTTCTTTTCATATTAGTGCAAGTAATTGCTTTACAAGTCCCAGTAGGCAAACTGTGTAGGTTATTCCATGCTTCAGAACATTTGTCAGGGAGCAACTGTAACATCCTCCATTTGTATAGGATCCTTGGGATTGTCTCAGCATGCACTATTTCAAAGGCAGTACATGTTGCAAGGGCAAGGGGCTGACACAGTCCATTATCAAGATTCTTAACTCTGTAGTCAAGATAATTGGGAAACAATAAACTCTTGTGTAACCAGAGGAGGCTGAATGTACAATATAAAAGTGATTGTAGCAACACTTATGACACATTCTTCCAGAACTTTTGTCTCAAACTAGTCAATGGAGCTTTAAATTGGGTTTACTTCAGTCTTTTGCAGGCAATATTGGACACACACATTCTATGATTTTGATCAATCTAGGACATGTTTATCCATTTGTGGTTGTAACACCTGAGGTTATGTACCATAATATATAACATTTTATATGCTCAAAGTGACTCAAGGATACCATACTAGACTACTGCAGTGCAAGAACACTGAGAAAATAAGCCATAGGCAAGGAGATATAGTTATTTTTTTATCAGGGCACATCTGCATTTCATCTGGAATCAAATCTTTCTAGTGGTAGAGGCTTGAGGTCCCCTCTGGTTTACTTCTTGTCAATATTGGTCAGTTTGCCAACATCAGGATATTGACACCTCTGAAATACCACTGTAGGAAGAGGGAAATTTATTGAACTTCTAGTTACTAGAAATGAAACGGTAAACAATGTGTCTGTCTACGTTCCCATTTCAAATGCCTGTGACTTGTTAGGAAGGGAGATGTACCCAGGCCATTAGCTGCCTTTTCCTCCAGAAAGGGCAGGAAAGGTTACAGCATATTACACTGCAAGTAACTTTACATTAAAACACTTGTTATTTCTAGGAAAGAAGAATTTCCGTTTGGGTGAATTTTACTGTATCTGCCAGAACAGGGGTCTGGCAGACATCAGAGGACTGCTACCAAGATGCCTTATGATTTGTAAAAAGAAATGGGGCGGCACATTTCATCTATGCAGTATGGAAATAAATGCTAATATAGTCAGGAAGGATAAAGTGGAATGGGCAAGTGTATAAAATAGAGCTGACAAAAATGATGTTAAAAGCTCTTCAAGAGGGGTTGAAGGCTTCTCTTTTTGCAGACAATAGCATAGTACAGTGGTATAGCCAACAGAGGTACTTGATGAGACAAAGCATAATTCACTAAAACCTCTTCATTAACATGAATAAACACACTTATATGACTAGTGGCAACTGATCCAGAAATGTTTATATAATGATCCAGGAAGGAAAACTAACCACATGGCATTGAATAGTTAACTCAAGTTTATTCATTCTCCTTAGATGTCTGAGAAACTAGATGCCTCATCATCCTGTCATTTAAGGAGCTGCATCTAGCTGTGACTATGACCTTGACTTTTTTCTCAAACTAAGCCTATTTGATGCAGCTTTTTTGGCCATTTCCTTTACCAAAATGACAGACATGTACCTAACTAGTAATACATATTATTAACCCACTTCTAAAATTTGTGGGGAAGATGCTAAAGTTATTTTTCCTGTTCACAAGTGGCCAAACTGTAATTTCAGTATTTTTCATTTTTTTCCAGCAGTCTAGTCTACATGGGTGAACACAAAGATGGATGTAATCTGTAACCCATGCCAGCCTACAGGCTAAAGAGCTGGGTTAGAATGGGCTAATACGCACACTATTGCAATAAGAGTATTAATGTGCAAGCAAAGCACATCTCTAATAAAGCTGAATGGTGCTAGAATCAAAGTTATCTTGTCCTCAGGTTAAGGGTGAGAAAAAGCACCCAGGTCTGTCTCTGCTTAGCCATGTAGACATACCCCAAGGATTATGGGGGAGGTTATGGGAGAATCTCATACTTTTTCTGGGAAATCAGCAGGACACTGTGCCTCTCTGTACACTAACATGCACAGAATGGAAAACAGGAAAAACTAGAAGTCCATGGACAGTTGCATGGCTACAGTCTTTTCAGGATCACAGAGACATGGTGGGTTAGCTCAAATGACTGGAACACTGCCATGGATGAACACTGGCTCTTTAGGAAGGACAGGCAGGGCAGGCAAGGAGGCAGAGTTGCCCTTTACATAAGGGAGCAGCAGGAATGCATGGAGCTCTGCCTAGGGATGGATGATGAGCCAGCTGACAGGTTATGGGTCAGGATTAGTGGACAGACCAACATGGGGGAGGCTTTGGCGGGTAGGATGCAGACCTGTATCAGTAAGCCTGACTGGGAAAAAGTAGATGAGACCTTCTTCAGACAACTGGAAGAAGCCTCACGTTTGCAGGCCCTGGTTCTCATGGGGGGATTTTAACTACCCTGATGTCTGCTTGAAGGACAACACAGAAGGGCGCAAGCAATCCAGGAGGTTTCTGGAGTGCATTGATGACAACTTCCTAACACAGGTGATTGAGATGACAAGGGGAGGCCAATCTGCTGGAACCTCATATCTACAAAAAGGAAGAACTGGCTGGGGATGTAAAGGTCAGTGACCATGAGATGCTGGAGTTCAGGATCTTGAGAGGAGGAAAGAAAGGAAAAATCAAGATCACAACCCTGCAGTTCAGGAGAGAAGACTGCCCTGTTCAGGTACCTGCTTAGAAGAATCCCATGGCATATGACCCTGCAGAGAAGAGGGGTCCAGGAGAGCTGATTGATTTTCAGAGTTGCTTCCTCCAAGCTCAAGACTGGTCCATCCTGACAAGCAGAAAAATCAAGCAAACACAGGAGAAGGTATGCATCAATGAGCAAGAAGCTCCTGACAAAAAGGTGGAAGCTGTATCAGGTCAGCCAGAGAAATATGGAGACACTGTCTGTGTGGGCAGGAATGGGGGTAGGAAAGCCAACATCCACATGGAATTAAATCTGCTGAAGGATGTGAAGGGCAACAAGAAGGGCTTCTACAGGTAAACCAACAGTAAAAATAAGAGTTAAGAAAATACGGGCCCGCTGCTGAACGGAGCAGGAAACAGTGTGATAAAGGACATGAAAAGATGGAGGTTCCCAAGGCCTTCTTTGCCTTGATCTTTACAAGGAAGACCAGCCTTCAGGAATCCCAGATTCATGAGACCAGTGGGAAAGTCTGGAACAAGGCAGAATTGCTCTTGATGGAAGAGGATCAGGTTAAAGAACATTTAAATAAACTGGACATGCACAAGTCCATGGGACTGGTGCTCCCATGAGCACTGAGGGAGATGGCAGATGTTACTAAGAGGCCACTCTGAAGGTCATAGCAATTGGGAGAGACTTCCTGAGAACTGGAAGAAAGCAAATGTAACTTCTATCTTCAAGTAGCACAAGAAGGAGGATTATGGGAACTAAAGGCTTGTCAACCTTGCCTCAACCCCTGGGAAGGTGGTGGAGCAACTAATCCTGAAACCATTTCCAAATATATTAAGGTCAAGAAGGTGACTGGGCACAGTCAGCGTGGATTTATGAAGGGGAAATCATGCTTGATCAACCTGATTGCCTTCTGCATGAGGTGACTGATTTGGTAGTCAAAGAGAGAGCAGTGGATGTTTTTTATCTCAACTTTGGTAAGGCTTTCATCATCTCCCATAACAACCTCATAGATTAACTGATGAACTACAGACTAGATAAATGGACAATGAAATGAACCGGAAAGTGGCTGAACTGCCAGACTCAAAGGACTATGATCAGTCGCACAAAGTCCAGTTGGTGGCAGAGCAGTGGTGTACCCCAGGCTCGATACTGAGTCCTATACTCTTTAACATCTTCATTAATGACCTGGATGATGGGACAGAGTGCACCCTCTGTCAGGGGGTGACAAGAAGAAATGGGCACAAATTGAAATAGAGGAAATTCCATTTAAACATAAGAAAAAGCTTTTTTACGCTGAGGGTGATCAAACGCAGGAACAGGTTGCCCAGAGAGGTTGTGGAGTTTCCATCCTTGGAGGTAATCCAAACCCAGCTTAGCTGGACATGGCTCTGAGCAATGTGGTCTAGCCAGCTCTGCTTTGAGATGAGGGGCTGGGGTAGATTATATCCAGAGGTTCCTTCCAACTTCAATTATTCTGTGATTCTGTGATCTTTGCCTTAGGATAATATTACTTCCCACAAGTTCTCTTTCCTAAAGAGAAACACAACATTTACTGTTCCAGTCTTGTCTTAAAATTGAAGGGATAATTCTCAGGGGTTATTTCACCTGGGTAAACCTTAGTTTAATTTTTCAAAGAAAGTGTATCTCATAGCTCTGTCAGAAGAGATGTAGTCAAATATATTGTTTTAACAACTCCAATACAGAACCTACACAAAACCAAATATGAACAGGAAGAAAATCAGACAGCAATCAGCAATTCCACAGGATTCAAGGAAATAAAGACATCCTCTAACCCAGTCCAAAATCTCATTATGTCAGGAAATCTCAGAAGATACTCAAATGTCATTAAGAGTCAGACAGCTTGCTGAAATCTACAGATCATGTTCTCTCTGACACGGTTTTTATTCTTGTTCATGTGATTCTAGGAGGGAAGTGTAATTTCTACCTACGATTATTCTCGCATTGCCCAGAGATGCTATTTCAGTGAGCACAATATTGGAGACATTCTTTACATACTACTGAGAGAGCAAACTTTCATTAGTTCAATCTTATTTCCCTCTAGGTTGCCCTCGGTCTGCATCCATCTCTCCACCCAGTGAGATTTAATATTCCAGCTTTTGCAACAATGTCTAGAATTACAAGACAATGACCCCATGCTCTTACAGTAACCTGGTTCATTCTTTTCTATCTTCTCCTGCTCCTCTGAATTGGTATTTACGTCTAGAGGAAATTAAACTTGAACATTAACTTTCCTGAAGGCAAGTGCTTTTTTATGCATTTTTAAACTGATCACAGGGGTTGTTTTATTATTTATACATTCCAAGAATGTAATCACAATCCTCCTCTGAGAGTCATAGCTACTGTTTCAAAGAGAAAATCAAATATTTGCAGAGACACCAGTGCTGCCCCTTCTCTCCCCAGTCTTCCCACTGTCAAGGAAAAGATACAGGCAGGTACTCCAGGCACTTCAAAGTCACTGGAACTTGGGTTCTTGGATCAGCTGGATACTTATAAAAAGCCACATCTGAGAGACCTCACGAGACCATGGTGTGCACTGGTCACAGCCCTCAACCCAGAAGGTCAAAAGTCCAGGACTCCATAGTTTTCTATGGAGCATAGATGCTCTCTGTTCAGATGTAGCTTCTACCTCGCCGCTTCCCTCTCCAAATCCGTAGCACACCTGTGGCACTACTGAAGTCTTCAGAGATGCCCTGTGAACTATCAGTCACTGGATTAAGTTCTTGAGCTATAAAATACTTCATAAATTGTATGATGTGGTATGATATGGTTGAGCACCAACTCTAGGCCATTTACCACACTGCTGTCAAGGCATCCAGATGCACAGGTGGCCCAGGCCTCCACACCTTAGCACAGACCAACCAGTGCTCCTGCCTGTGGGGTCTCAGAACAGACACTTCCCCTGTGGCCCCTGAGAGCTGGAAACCCCAGCCAAACTCTCAGTACTAGCTTGTTGGACTCCAAGTGTTGGGTTGTACACTCCCCAAATACCCTCTCCATGGGAGACTGCCTGCTTACAGCTTGACCCTTTAGAAGGCATAAAACCCACAAAAGTTTAATCAGGCCTTGCACAGTCTCCACTGGCCTTTGGGTTTTATTGTTTCTTTATTCATTTGCCTTACCAGTTGCTGGTGATCATGCCCAACCATGACCCCTTCCATCAACCAGCTTTATAGTGCACTTTCTTCTCCCCCACTACCTAATCTAGGTATGCATCACTTGCCTCTTTACCTGACTCCATCTGCCAGCACATAACAAGGGAAAGTAAATTTGATTTCACAAGGTTGCGTCCCACATTGGGCTGCCTGCAACAAGACACCTTTCTACATACCACCTCTGCTGATTATCTAGAATTGTGTCCTATTGTTAATGGCAAAACCCACTCCAAGCACAACACAGTCAGCCTAAGGGAGGATCACACCTATTTAAAAAAGAAACAGATGGGCTTTTTTGAGAAAAGACAAAAAAATCCCTGGGAATACTATTGCTGTAATGCTTTGTACCCTTTATATCACTTGTAAAATGCCTGAAGACTTCCAGAGTCTGCAATTATTGGAGAAGATGACAGGAAATAAAAATGTGTTGGTTAGAAAGAGCAATGTTTTCTTTACCTTTATAAATAAACCTTCTGTATCTTTTGACACCTGCAAGCATAGTTTGCTTGGTTCCACATAATGCAATATTTCATGCTTCCTGTTAAGCTTTGATATGCATGAAAACACACTACATAAGCAAGCTAAGAAGATAAATAGACTTAAAGATCAATATTATTATTTTATTCTCTATCATTTTAATTTGAGTTGACAAAGTGTAAGAATAGTTTTTAAATATTGTATAAGCAGTAGTATAACCAAAATGCATGGTACAAGAAGTTATTATGCATGCATAACTAGGAAACACAACAAAATATATTCTGCTCTTTAGACAGATAGCACAGGGTTCAATTTACTTAACTTTAGCCAATTAGAGATTAAACATTTTGCCTATAATAGCAGTCTAATCACTGAAAAAAAAGAGAGGCACTTCTGGGGCAATTCAACCACTCCATCCTGAAATGGATGTCTAAGTTATGTAGGATAGATCATCTTTTGGAGAATGTTCTCTCTCTCGCTGCCTTTCCTGCTGATGAGAAGGAGCCCAGACAATGAGTTTAGGTCAGATATTGACTTTCTAGATTAGCTAGCATTAGGTGAAATTAATCCCCCCTGCAACAAGGTCTCAGTTTTCCCAGGGTTTTCACATTGTTCCGTGTGATAGTCATTGTGTATTTAAGCACAATATGAAGGCCAAATGGAAACATCTTTTTACGTGGGATGCCTCCCAGAGATTGACTTGGATTTCCATCAGTCAGTGGAAAGAGGCCACTGACTCTGAAATCATACTGACTATCATCCTATTCATTGCTCAGCTCCCCAAGAGCAGCAGCCTCAGGCTCTGAACCTTACTACTGTATATCCATCCCGGTTCACTTTGTGTCCTTTGTCTTCCACAACTATCAAAATAGCTGTCAGGATCTTTCACTCTAGGTTATGAACATTGCACAATGCCTCAATAGTGGCCAGACAAAAATATTCTGAAATCCAAATCCTTATTGAACCTTTTAGGTATTGTGATCACTAATGATTTTTCTTCCTAGAAAGTGCTTTCTTGATCACTTCAGAAAAAAAATACAGTACATGTAAATATGGACAACTAAGTTCCCTTTACTTGAGAGAAACTGGTTCTGTGTGTCTCAGAAAAACGGAGCTGATGATTGAGCTGCTTTTATGGCAGCAAAACCACTATTCCCTGACAGTGCAGACAAAAAAGCACACATTAAGCCAAAGTCGATCTGCCCAGCCTTGCTTGGGGTAAAGCTGGACCCTGAAAGCAGTGCTCAGTCTTTAACTGTTTAGTCTTTAAGCATGAGAAGGTCCTGGAAAGAATAAGCATCTTTTATTAGAGACATGCTTTTTGTCACAAGCTAATGCTTGTTAGTCCTGTAAGTTATTAAACAAGACCCTCCAAGCTCAGGGGTGATTTGGCTTGGTCAGCCTGCAGGTCAGTATGCCAGCAGCATGTTCTGGTTTGAATTCCCCAGATTTCACTGAAAACACATCCAACAGCCTGGCTTTAAAAGCAGTGCTCAGAGGTACTTCCCCTTGGCTTTTTCAGTCTGATCCAATACATTCACCACCGTTTGCTCTTACTGCAATTTTGTGTTTCATTCATAAAGAAAGTCACTTTGCTCTGACAGTGATTTTTGTTTGTCATCATCAGTCAGGCTGAAGTTCTGAGCTTCTCAAAGATGTTCAACATTTCAGTGCAAAGGTCAATGGAAAAAGCAGGGCCCTCAGACTGGCAGTGGTTCAACCTTTTTTGTAGGCTTTGGGAGTCACTGCTTGCAAAGGAGACCCTGAAAAAGAACAATAAAGATGCTTTGCAGACACATCTAGAAAAAATATTTTTTTAAAATCCCGATACATTCTAAATACCCCAAAATTATATCATTCCACAAAAAAGGGCAGCACAAGGTACTTGTTATTGACACAGTAACTGTGGGGTTAGCTGAAGCAATTTTTGACATTGTCAATCCAAATGAGAGATGACAAATAGGTTACAGTTTTAAGGGACTGGCTGTAACAATGAGTAGTGTAAATCTGATGCACAAGAATAGTAGTACAGCATACAATTTTGTATAGAGCAAAAATTAAATTATTTTACATACATAAAGATCAAAATACAGGTATTTGAGGTTTCTTCTGGAAAGCCTCTGGAAGATTATAAAGTGAAATGAGCACTGTGACATGTTCAAGTTGCATGCCCCTTTTGCATTTCCTAAAGAACAGTGAGTGCTTGACATTTTCATATCTTTATTGTGTCTCAGCTGTAAAGCTTCACTTAAATTATAGTTTGAGATGTTAGCATTAATATGTTAATTGCTTGAGCATCAGTTTTTAAATATACTTTGACAGCTACTGAACAGCACAAACTATGTATGTATACTATTGCGGTTTTTCTCAGATTCCTGTATTCTTCTAATTTTGCCAATATCTTTGAACAAAAAAGGTTTATTTTTAGAAAGAACATGTTCTTCTACAGGTTCTGCTTGTTTAGGAGGGTATTGACATAAACGAGTCCTTTCATTTTCAAAGAAGTTTTATCAGAGAGATTTTAGAAATCATATATTCATTACAAAAGAAAGGTCTGTGCACTTATTGACAAAGCTCTTAGCAAACTCAGGCAACTTGTACATGGCTTTAATTGAACTTTGCTTTTATATCTGTGCTGAATAGCTTCTAACCCTATCAATACTCTGTGTATTCTACACAGTCTAAAATAACCTGTGAATATTTTACCAAAAGCATTGCTGCAGTGAACTGCCTTGTCTTGTCCCTGTTGTTGTCTTCCTGTGTGTAAATCTACTACTTCTCCCCCTCTCTTCCACCCATATAAATCCTCCACTTTTCTCTTCATCTTTCTGACATTACAAGTGCTCCTGAATGCAGCAATTCTCCACATGGAGAAGCAATATAGAAAATAAGAATTCTTGCCTGTCCAGTAATCCCATGGCTTTGGCTTTTGTACCAAGGCAAGAATTACCCTTTTGAAACCCACCGTCTCATGTAACCTGAATTTTGGAGGAGGAAAGAAAAATCTTTTTCCTTGTACCTGGTGGGAGAGAAGTAAGAGAGTTATCTCTCCCTGCTGCACATCTGCAAATATTAGACTGGGACAGAGGATAATTCATTTTCAACAGCCAGTGCTTCAAAGTAAAACATCTGGGCAAAACAACCACACTGATACAAACACAATATGATTTACTACCACTATGTAGGAGAGAGATGCTGGGTCACAGTATAGCACTATGAATATGTCACCCCTGCTCAACAGTAGTCAAAAAATCCACAAACCCTCCAATCTTGACTACTGGGTGCACCCCAGCTATAATATCTTAAAAAATACATAGTTGACTTGAAAAAGGAGACAAAGAAAGGCAACAAAGATAACGGTAAGTATGGAATGGCTGTTTAGGGGAAGAGTTTAAGAGAAGACACCACATAGACCATGACTATTCAGCCAGGAGAAGAGGCAAGTGAAATAAAGCCTAAACTCATGGTCTGTACAACTGGAAAGATAACTGTTGTATCTTTCAACACAACAGCCAAGAACACACAATCTACTGATTAGACAACAGTTGGACTCCATGCATAACTAAACTGGGAAAATCACTCCCAGTGTCAAAATTATTAATGGGCTTAAAAGTAGATGAATAATGGAGGGCTAATTTAACTTGTAGTTGTTAAACATAATGTTCTTAATAAACCTCAAGAAAACCCTATGCCACAAATTGCTGGGAACTGGGAGAAGACCAGGGAAGGAACACTGCACATTTGCTCAGCTCCACAGCATCTGCTTCTTGGCGTTGCAGGAGGCAGGATTCACAGCTGGACACAGCTTTGATCTAAAGGAGCAGGGCAAATATTGCACTCTAATGATAACCCATAACTGACAAAGTGCTTCTGCTGAGACTTTTTTAAATTCAAAACAGTATGTAAAGCAGCCACCTGCTTCCCTTTTCACCACAATGGTTCTGGTGACAATTGGAAGACTCAAAATGAGCCAGATTATGTTTTATGCCTTTCCCCAGAGGCCCTTCCCTCTCAGTGCAATAGTACTCTGCAGCCTATTATGATGTTCCCATCTGTCTTAGTCATCGTGCAGCCGAGTTATTTGTATTTAGCTCCTTAACCTTTCCTCATGAATCAATTTCTCTAACTCAGTAATCAAGACTGTCTGACAGGGAGGGAAAGTAAATCTTGGATTTGGAAATAGGGCTTCAGACAGCAACTCCTGCAATAAGAGATGTAGAAATTTTCTAGGTCCCTTGTACTACCTTTGTTTGGATAAACATGTATACTTCCGGGGGAAACAATGAAGCAAAAAGGATTGACCATGTTTGGAAAAAAAGTGGGCACTGGATAGAAAAGATCACTGAAAAGTCTAAGAGCAAGAGTCAGGATTAAGAAATGTTTTGTTCTTTCCTGGTGGATTATGAAAAAGCATCCATCTGTCCATTCATCCATCCATCCCTCTGT
>VYZV01007299.1:174709-185109 GCA_013401275.1 Pandion haliaetus | reverse complement strand
TTATGGCTAGTCCATGGCTTTGAGACCTTTCAGGAGCACTTTGAACCTTTAGAGATTCATGCCCTGATAGGCAAATGAGTTGAGGTAGAGACAGTGCAAACCTTTGGTTATTCAAAAGAAACTACCTATATTCCAGAATGTTTATTTCAAGACAGTCTTCTACAAATTCCTTGACTATTCCCTTGAAGCTGTATTTTAGTAAAAAATTCTGTGTAGCTGGGAGGAATGTAAATCAGCCTGTGACCATCTTTGGTAATTTTCTTCTTTGTGGTCAGTGAAATAGATTTTTTCATTGTTGATTCAAACTAGACTTTCACAGCTGCTGAGACAGAGAATTTCGGTGGAGCAAAGCCCACATAAACTTCATTTTGTGATGAACAAGAACCTCTACACACTGCATTATCAGCATTTGAAGTGAATTTACAGACATCTTTGATATCACTCATTTTCATGCTCTGTACATTTCTGATTGTTTAATAATATTTAATTAGAAACAGTATCAATAGTTGGTATGGAGGTGCTGATTCTTATACCATATACTTTTTTAGAAAGGTATCCATATTATATACCTGATATTATATTTTGCCAGTTAATTTTGCCTTTTAATTCATCGATTAAATATGACTTACATTATCCAACAAAGCTTTCAGTTGCAGAACACCATAAATCCTTCCCATACATTTTAGGAAGCTAAACTGAAACAACATCTTTTTAATTGAGAAGGACATGCTGTTACTAACTTTGATTTTGACTTTGATCTAACTGAAAGTGTACTTGGGATATTCAACAAAATGTTCACTCAGTGAATATGTACAATCTAGTCAGTTACAAAAGTTATCCTGTACAGGCTCTTGTTTAGCACTGTGCTGCCTAAAAATATGAGTGGCAGCTTTTGAGAAAATTTTGGAATCAAGTTTAAAGCCACAGACTTCTCATGCAAATGAACTAACAACAAGTAGCTGTCATAGCCCAGTAGTGAAGTAGTAATTAATAAAGCATTAATGAAGCTCAATAGCTGTTACATTTGCTTCTAACTTTGCTGAGCTTTAACCCTCCACATTCATGTTCTTAGTACTTCTCTGCTTGAGGGTTGTTTTTATAAAACATAAGTAAAAAACCTCACACTCTTCAGTTCCATAAACATTAAGGAATAGACATAAAAATGCTCTGAAGCAATTCCTTGGGTTTGAAGACCTCCTCATGATTGCCTTTCCATGGACCATTTGCCTAGGTTATGTTCATGATTGTCTCAACAGTTAGTGTAACAAGACTCAGGGTGAGAGCTTATGGAAGGAGAAGTGATAGTCTGTCACAGGTTACACTTGCTTGATAGTCTCTCGCAGGTTGCATTTGCTCATCCTCTCAAGCTGACACTCTCACAAGCAACAAGATGCATGTATCTGTCTGTCCA
This sequence comes from Pandion haliaetus, assembly GCA_013401275.1. Taxonomy (NCBI): domain Eukaryota; kingdom Metazoa; phylum Chordata; class Aves; order Accipitriformes; family Pandionidae; genus Pandion; species Pandion haliaetus. The sequence goes on along the minus strand of VYZV01007299.1, from coordinate 183,698 downwards.
GGACTTCTTGTGTGCAGCCCAGAGGGCAAAGGACAACAGCTACTGAGTCCTCACTATGTCTTCTGGGTTCCTCTTGCTTGGCAATGACAGGCTGGTGTTTGTGCAGGCCTTTTAAGGTTCCCTTTAGGAGCCAAACAATTATTACAGTGGGATCTTTCAACTTACAGCATTGCTTACCTCACCCTCCATAAATCTTAGACAAGGGGGCCAGGTACTGCCTTTGGTTGCTTCTTCTGGGTATCTTTGCGGCTACCATCTGCCTTTCAGTTTGGAAGAGGAGAGCACGTGCAATGTGACCTACAGCCTGTGTGTAAAACTTGTTCACTGAACAAGGTCAGCCGAAGATCATTACACAAACATTTCGGCAGAATGAGGACTAAAAAGCACAAGCCCATGTGTGGGGTCTTCTCAGCTTCTATATATTGATCATCATATTAGTAGGACTGAGGGATACTAAAGAAAAACTTACAAGGTATGCTGCAATGTTCATTACCCCCAAACAGAACAGAAATGTAAGAGACTGCGTGCCTTGTTTTACTGTCTCTCAAAAGCTTGAGATTATGAACTGTTGATGTTAAACACAAAATAAAAAAGTTTAGCCCAAAAGGAATCCATCCTTATTTATGGACTTTCTCTCCTCTCTCAGAATAGAAATAATCCACAAATTTTAAGGATTTGATCCCACCTCATAATGATTTCTCATCCTTTTGGAAAAGGCAAAATTTCTGGCATTCTGAAATGAAAGAATCTTTTCTTTAAAACCTTTTATTCTCAAACCTTTTATTCTCGAAAGAAATCAAAGGAGTGTCTTGAATGACCAAGACATAAAATCCCTTTCAGTGATGGAATTGTCTGGGGTTTGGGCTGTGAAAACTGGCTTTTCTTCATGACATGCTATGCTGAAGAGAAAGTTGGTATCTGCACATAAATCAGTGCTGCTGGTGGTGGTCTGTACTGCCTCATTCTCTTCTAATACTATGATCACTGCCATAATCCTGGCAACTTTACCTGGACATTACTGGCATAATTAGTTCTTCTTTAATGCACAGAATGAATTTGTGAATAAGTAGCTATTAATAGGAAGCATACTGTGACAGGGGTGATTTAGTTTAATGCAGCCTTTCTGAACTGTATTTTCTATCCATTTCATGTGACATAAACTGTTCAATAGCTGAAAATCCCGTTATTTTAATATTAGGAAATTTTCTCATTAATAATGGGTAAGTCTGGTAATAAACTCTGATGACATTCTGTGCATAACAAAGGAGGGGAAAAATGTGTATCATAGCACAATACACAAGGGGGTGGGGGAATTATAATAAATATGGCTTTATAAAATAACATTTTAGTAATTCAACCTGTGACAAATTACATCTTTAAAAATCTCTTAATATTCTGCCACAGTTGCATTATTTAAACTTTACCTTTGCCACTAAGCAAACAATACTGTACTAATGGACACATAAATCTGTTTTCAGAATTATTTCAAGACACAAGGATGGGAAAAATCATTAAATATATGATGACAGTTGCAATATCTGCCTGATTTAGAAGCAGATCTATTCCCAGGAAAATACAGAGAGAATGATAAAAAGAAGATCAATAAAATTCTGCTTATATGTATCTTATGAATGAAATAAAATGAAGATACAGTAGGTGGATCCATACAATGGATTCATAAATGAAACTGCAGATGGAATATAATTTGTTTGTTTCCCTCATATTTTTTGTTCCATTGAAAGAACAAAACCAAAACAAATTTATTAAAAACATTCTAAGGTAAAAATTTTACCCCAATAAAGTCCAAGGGCATTTTATCACTACCTTCAGCTGGGATGGATCATCAGTTATGCTTAGCTCTTGCTACAACTGGATCTTTATCTTTGTGGACATAAAAAAATTGTTGACACAATATAATTCACCTACAGATCTCTCAACACAATTTTCAGTCACTTAGCCCATGTTCAGAATAGAAAGTACTATAGTATATCTCACCTGCTTTGCAGTGGCATAGCTGCAGACAGTCAAAGTTGTACTATGGATAGGATGAAGACATATCTGTTGTTGTTCCCTCTCATTCTCCTGATGTAGCTAGGTGAGATTAAAATTATTTTAGTCAGAGATGCATGTGCTTCAAATCTGTTAACATTAAGCCTTACCCATTATTTACTCCAGTTGTACAGATAGTAAAACCTGAGATAGGAATACAGGGTGCCACAGAGCAAATTAGAGCTGGGAAAGACTCAGAAATTGCTTTATCCTTCCATGGTAAACCCAAACTACTCAACTCTTTCATGCCTCAAGGCCCCATGATACCATTTTCAGAGTGGTGCTGGTTTGTTGGGGGTTTTTTTGCATAAGAAAACACGCTTGTAGTACATGGTTTGGAATGCTAAACAACAATTGGCCTATGAAAAGTTTCAATTGCATATTTTCTTCCTCTCTGCTTCCATTTCTCTTTGTCTAACTCACCATTCTTCAACATAATATCTGAGCATCTTCTTATTAATAACCAGAACCACAAAATAAATTTGTTTCCTACCTCTTAAAAATAGCAAGATTCTCTTCTTTGTTAACTATACAAGCAATTTAATTTCTTTTTTCAAGTTCAGAGCAATTTCATTTGGCTGCTTTGGTTCTCAGATAATTCATAATTGACTTGGAAAAAAATCAAACTGAGCTTGGATCTAATCCATATCACAAGAACCAAAATCACAGCTGACATTCTTATTAGCACAGTGAGCAGAGAAACCCAGAGCCTTCTCCTATAAATGTTACTCAAGCAGAACTCCTATTCTGAGAAATTTATTGAGAATTTTTGCTAGCATAAGGACACTAGAAATTGAGACATCCCCCCCCTTGAATGAGACCCTGTCTGTCCCCAAAATTGCACCAGTTTAACCAAAAGAGTGCTTTTTTAACAATTTTTGTTCAGTGCTTATGTAGGAGTTGGGGTTTTTTTGGTTGAAGCATGACTTATTCTACATAGAAATAAACAGAAATTAAATATTTGAAATAACCTGCTTTCCATCTGAGTAAGAATATTCACAGTGGTTCTTGTCGTGATTTTAATTCAGTTGCAAGTAAAAGCAACCCACTTAGGTAAACTAAGGCAGGACCACTTCTGCGGTAGAAAGGTTAATTCTGCCAGGGAAAGGATGATGCTTTGCCTTGTATCTAATCAAGGCACTGATAAGCATTCAATAGTTTTACTTAACCTGTAGGACAAATTGGAAAGCCAGAGTTTGTGGTGTGCCCAGTGGATAAATTGATTGCTTTCCTTTCCCTCTCTGGTGCCTGGGTCTACTGTGCAGTTATACAAACTCAGCTACATCAAATGTCACAGGAACATACACACAGCACCAGTTGGTGCTAATGCAAAGGGCTTAAGCTCCTTATCTCCCTTCGATCCCTAACCTTAAATCCATGCTGGTTTTTTTATCATTCATGTTCACCCTTTTTAAAAAGTTGAATAAAAAGTGATTTTTTCAGTAATAGTTCTTCTTTCCTGCCCTCCTCTTTGGTGTTAGTACTGTGTCCCTTAATTGCTGTCTTCCATTGAATGTTTCCAGACTTCATCATGCCACTAGATAAATTATTTTCATTTATAACTCCAAATAATCTGTTCATAGCTGTCAATAGCTAATGTATTTGTTTGAATCCTGAAAGGGCCCCAGACTGCAAAACCTAATTAATATTTACTAAGTAGCAAAAAAATGTGTGGAAGAGGCATTTCTCTCTAGCATGTATAATGTACACTTGTTCATTCTGCCTTTCCTTTTTCTCTGTCCTTTACCTGTATTTGAATGGATTTGTCATGACGCCCTTTTCTTTAGGCATGGCACATACAGACCCCCTATTCCCCTGTAGATGCCATGGAGTAGGCATCCTCCTGAGAGCTGTGAGTGTACCGGTGGAATGAGAAGGATTCCCACGGCTCTCAAAATTCATCTTGAGCAGACATGAAGAGCCATGGCCCGAGCTGCATTCCTGTACTGCACCTGCTGGTCCCACAGTCATAGGTTTGAGGGGGTCATTTAGTAGACTACATTTAGTTGTTAAAATTAAGATCTCATTTAGTAGAAGAGGAGTCCTTTCTCTGGTGGTTCAAACCATTTGAAAATCTGTTAATTCCATTCTGGGGGGCACCCATCTAACTCACTGCTTTTTTCACCTGTGGTAGAGGACAGTAAACAACCTAACATCCTATCCTAAACATCGCAGAGATACAGGATAAGTGGACTGCATCCCATGGTGTAAATGCATCCATCACAGATCAACATGTCCCCTACTATTCCACTGAGACCTCTTCCATCGGCACGGTTTCTCTACTTGGGCCCTGGAAACTCGGCCTGTCCCCACTCCCACCTCCCTAAATCTAATCCAAATAGGACAAATTCTCTTAGCATTCAAAATGGACCAATGCAGCCGAGCCTTCAATAATTTGGCACTAATTAATACCAACTCTCTTTGTTGGAGGTGCCTGGAATTTCTGTTGTGATAAAAGCTTTCCCGGGTTGAACTTTGTTCTCCTGCCAGGTTTTTTGTTTGTTTTTCCTTTTTGAGAGTGGCTTAGCCAGAAGAATTGATATGTACACACACCTACTCTGCTTTCTCACAGCACGGATTTGCCCACATGAGTGTGAGAAAATTCAGTGATCTCTCTTCAGTTTCCAGCACCAGGACTACCTTGGCTGAACGTTGTGGAGGCACAGCCTACAGAAGAACCTGCTCACCATTGTCAATTTTAAAAAAATCAAAAGAAAGCATTTAAGAAATTAAACAAAGGCTTCCTTTTTACAGCATGGTCTAGTAAAATGGGTTTGCAGACACATAATTCTCCAAATGCAAAATATAAGTAACTGCCTTCCTGGATTCAGGCCCCGGAGACCTATCTCTTGTTACCTACAGAGATTTGTTTGGGACACTGTGATGGAAGGACAGATCATAAGATGGGAGTCTAGTAAGTTGAGGTAGGGAATCACTTTATGAAGAAATTTAGCCCTTTCTGTGAGTTTCAGAGATGAATTTGGCATGCACAAGAGAAAGCAAATCTTTCTACTGAAGGGAGTGAATGCCTTTCTCCATTGGAATAAGATAATTATGATATATTTTTAATTCTGGAAAAAGAACCTGTATTAGCAAAAGAATTTATCAATTATTTTAGTATCATCATCATCTTGTCTTGCTTATGCTGAAAGGGCACAACCCACTAGGCAGCAAACCACAGCTGAAAAGTCCTTCCTTGTTTTTCAGCAAGACTGATCACTGAGTTGTCATAAATCTGTGAAATGCAGCTCTACTTTCTTTATAAACATTGGACCTATTGTTCCTATGGCACAACTATTATTTAGATTTTTATTTGCATATGAAGAAGTAAAATTTTTTAAAAACCTGCTTGCAGCTGAATTTTGTCCTTCAGAGGTCTAATCCTAGAGTGATTCTCTTTGTAAATGTTTAGAAATTAACTATTTGGCTATTTTTAAGATGCAGAAGTAAAGAAAGAAACTACTACTTTTTTAACTTAGAATATTTTGTCAGATATTTTGTTCTAAAATAATAGAAAGTCAAATGTTACAGGCAGGTTTTTTTATTATTGATTTCACTACTGCAATGTAGTGAAAGGGTTCTATTCAAACAGATAACTTCTAAAAAAAACATTTCCCATGCTGCATCTAAATAACTCATAGCTATCTCAGGCCTCAATCATCATCTGCATACGACAGTGCTGGCCATCAGGTGTACCCTGTCTCTGTGGGGCTGTTGTAACAGGCATTACTCAGGTTTCTGTTGTAAATTGCTGTTTTATTTTGTAAGCTTGAATACCCTTGCCTTAGTAATCCCTATGTAGCAAGAGCAGAAAGGCACTTTCTGAGAGAAATGTGGCAATACCCCAATACCCTAGAAACAAAGGTTCAGTACAAAGCATTGAGAAGTCAACAAAAAATTATTTTTAAATTTATCTGTTTTTCAAGTGGGTGTTTACAATAACAGTTTACATATTTTTCTTGAAGACCTAAATTTTAATAGCACACTTAGTAGGGAAAATAGTATGAAATGGATTCCAGGGAAGAGGATAAGGTACAGAGAAAGAAGCCACTGAAGCAGAAGGGAATACTGTACTTGGAAAACCGTGGGCAAACTGATTAAAACTGGGATTCATTTTACCTACTTTGTAAGGCACTAGCCAGACTGGTTGTCTAGATTCCCTGTATATGGAAAGAATACCCAGAAGGCAATTCATCTCAATTAACTTAGATAGCCATCTTCGACTGGGATGGATTTAATGTGCTCTGAAGGTATCCTTTCTCTCCACTAACTAGAGGGGAACTTAAACACCTGGTTTAGACTAGACATTTAGCTCTTAGACAGCAAGGTTAGGTGAGATGTATGGCATGCAAAGCAAAAACAGGAGCAACATCAACAGCTGAGAAATAAAAGGGAAGTGAATTACAAAGGGCCTTTGGGGTAACAGGAAAGAATATGGAAGATGGGAAATAACATAATTAGGTAATCAAGTGGGGCCACACAGAAGGATTTGAAGGGAAGGACAAAAGGATTTCGCAGCAACCAGGTAAATCTGACTGGCCTGTCGTATGGTATAGAAGAAAATAGAAAAGGTGGCTGGGGGAAAGGTTTGCAATAATCAGTGCAAAAGTTGCTCAATGCATGAATACAAGAGTCTCCTGTAGGGATGCAAAAGAATTGCCAGTCTTTGGGATATTGTGAAAATACAAAGGGTATTCAACTGCAGTATCTTCAAAAGATGAGAAAGGCACTGAAGGTGAAAATAGGTTGTATTTTTACTGTAGTGGAGATAAAAGATATGATATGCAAAATGTAGTGAGGAAAGATATTTTTTTCTCTTTGAACTGGATCTAGACCTCACAATGAGAAATAGTCTATTGCATGTTAGCATGGATTTTTTTCTGGTTGCCTATTGTGGCAGGATTGCTGACTGAGATACTAGAAATATTTAAGCAGGAAACCTTTAATTGTATGCTATTTTATTGAAGGAATAAATAAAATTTACATGATCTAATAAAGAAATCTGCTCCCTGATTATGCATTATACCACCTAGTTTTAACAGTCTGACTACACATTTAATACTATCAATCTGTAATCTAACAATAAATATTACATAATCCAGACTAAGAAAGAGCAGAAGATTTGATTCAGCCAAATCTTAATTATGAACTGATAAGTATTGAGTGACTGCGATGGCTTCCAAGGCTGGCTCATGTGGATGTTTTGGGAAATTGTGCTAAAGTACTATAAAAGCCTGTGGTGATCATCAATACCCTGTGTTATTTGAAACCAATCACAGGGTAACTGAAGGCACTATTAAAGCAAATTACTGGCTTGTGACTCTTATTTAAAGAAATCATTTTTGTATTTTTCTGGCCCGTCCTGTCAGCTCAAAATCTAAGCTGTACTTCTTGTGTTGCTCTAGGAATTCATCTAGGATTCCTATTTTTCTCTGTGATGTTTGACTGTATTTTCAGCATAAATATTATAAATCCTTTCCTGTCAATTTTTGATTTACCAAGCATTTGGTCAAATCAATGAACACATTAAGCTCACTACATAATACCAGATGGCTTTATGGTTTTGTGTCCTCTCCTGGGCAAGTCCTGCTGTCATCTCGGAGCATCTGCACAGAGCCACGAGGGATGCATGCACTTTTCATTCATTCAGCTGGGTCACTCATCATTAATATTCGGAGGAGGAAAGGAGGTGTCAGACAAGAGAATTGGTTCTGGCTTCTGTTAGTACATTGACGTGTCAATCATTCACCCTAGAGGCTGCCAGGCCCAATTTAGAACAAAGGTAACTGCTGGGCTGAGCACATCACAAAAGGAGATGAGATTTCTTTGTGTTAACCAGTCCCTTCACGGGATGGAAATGTAATTAGAGTCTTCCTCACAACCAATAACACATGAAACCCAGTGATTAGCAGGACCTATTTTGAGATAAAATCGCTGACCTCAATCACGTTATGAATGATTCTGCTGCAATCGTAGGGTGTTCTCAAAATGAAATTGTATTTAAAGCACCTCTCTTAGGAAAGCAGTCCAATCCAGCACGGTGACAGCTTGAATATGTTAAGTTCTCTGCAATTTCTTACATGACAGCTTTGATCATTCATAAAAGCTACTGTTGTTTTCCAAATTAATATAGTCACCTTTAGAAGAAAGAACAGCAGAAACAAATTAATCCTCAAGCCGTTTGATCTCAGTGCAGTTCCCCCAGCAGCTGCATGTGTAATAGCCTCCTAGTGCACCCTGCTGGACTCCCTACAGAAGGAATGAATGCCTCCTGCTCCCATGGAGTTAACTTTAATGGCAAAAAGGTGGGTAAGGTGGCAAAGCCCACATGGGCTGAGCTGCTCAGACTAGAAAACAGAATTCCTGCTCCATAAACCCTTCCACCTTTTCTTGCAATGTTTTGATCCTTTTTTGGCGCCTCAAGTTAATCAAAACAAATGTAAGCATCAGCAATAAGAGCATTTGCTATCACAGTTCATATCTGTTTACCACCAAGGGGCAAAAGTTTCATTTTGCTCTGGTAGGCAGCTTCTCTTTCAGCAGACAGGCTAACATAGGACAGCTTTCAAGTGTCTGCCATTGTAATAGCAGACTCAAACCTCTCAGACACCAGAATCTGAACGTTAAAGCTAGCTTCTTCTCTGCCATGAGTTGAACCAACATCCAGGCTGCAAATATTCTGAGGAAGGTTAAATATTTATTCTATTGATCAGCTCCATCTCTGTGTGTAAAATCTCCTACCACCTAGTGATAATCAAAGAAACATTTTCTCAGGACAAACCACATGTAAACCAGTAAATCTCTATCAGAATTGATAGAAAGACACCTTCCTATACCAGCTGAAGAACTGGTCTATTTAGTTTTAATATAAGGTTGTCAAATATGTGTTTTCCTCCCTTATGCTTGCAGTTATCTGCTGTTTACTACGTGTGACACAAGC
>VYZV01007299.1:150282-174657 GCA_013401275.1 Pandion haliaetus | reverse complement strand
CCCTACTGTCTGTACCTGACTGCATCATGAAAAATTATTCTAACTGTGGCCTGGTATTGTAATGAAGTTTTATGGCCAGTTAAGTTTAACTAAAAGTATGAACCCCACATCTCTATTTCAGATCCTATAGAACAAACACATAATATCATCAGCCAAAGGTTGTAGCTAAACTGCAGGAGTAAGAAACAATGACAGTGGGAAACAATAAACCACTTCTCTTTTAGCTCTCACAGGTATATATTACTAATGCTGTTTAGTGATAAATTTATTTGAACAGCTGCAACTCACAGGCAGGTGAGAGGAAAGCCAGATCTCCCTAGTCACGTTGCTATCCTGCCTACAAGGAATGAAATATCATAAAATATTTGGCACATACCATAAAATATTGGGCTTTGGCTCTTATTTATACTGCTACTTTATTCATACAGTTAATTTGCTATTCAGGTACCTACAGATTGTTTGTGTGGCTGATTACACCAATTTTTCTGCATCTCAAAAATCTGGCACCATGCCCACAAAAAAGAAAACTACAACAACAGCAGTTTGATGAACTTTTAAGAGTGCATTTTGATAATTTACGTAAGACTGTTTTCCCTTTTATAGTCTAAGATACTAAATAGGCAACACAGTGGCACTTTTACATGCTTTAATGAATGCTACTATTAGGTAAATTATATTATTCCTATTAATAATAACACCTTCAAATAACATGTTCTTCCCTATTTTATGTAGGGTTGTAAGTTTAATGAAAGGATACAGCACACAAACTCTGGCCAAAATATCTGGCAACATCAGTGGAACGTATGTCATGGCTAAAGAAAGAGATGCAGAGGAGCTTTTGTGCTCTCTCACAAACGGCCAAAAGTCACTGTGTGTCAGTCCAGCATCCTTTCTGAAGCTGCCTCCTCTGCATTATGTGAGAGGCCAAGAAGATGAAGTTCACCTTTTTTTTTAAAGGTACTTCTTCAGCAAAATGCTGATCCTTCAATATTGCAAACAAAAATATTGTGCAAAGAAACTATGTACAGCTTGAGTCATTCTTAAGCCCAATTTCCCCACCACCTGTCAGGACATAAAGAAATGGAGGCTAAGTACAGTACAATTCTGGATAAGCACCATCACTGATAATGTAATCCATTTGCATGGTAAGTGACTCCAAGTGCAGTTATGTCAATATATGTCAAAACTGTGCTACAAATACATGCATATGTAGATAGTGTATCAGAGAGGAAGAGCAGATCGGTGGTAACCTGTCAGAAAAGACAGATTCAATTCTTTGCTCAACAGAGATTTGCTGTGTTCCCCTTTGTCCTCTTCAGTCCTCGTCTCTAAAATTGGGATGACTGTATTTTTTTACACATTACAGAGATGTGTGAGGCCCTTAGAAAAAATATTAATAGTATTGGTATAAATACCTTTGATAGATTGGTTGGGGGGGCTAATTGAAATTGTTTTTCCACGAGGAATGCTGTTGTTTCAGTATAAAGATGCTCCAATTTCCAACATGCTGACAGTATTTTCATTAGTAGGATTGTATTTTCTTGCCCTTGCTTCCATCAGTGTGATTTTTACATAAGACACAACTGGTCCCTCTGTAATTCGTCCCCATACATTACATTTCCATAAATAATTTTATGAATTCAGAGACAAATAGTTTGAGAAGGCCATCCACTTTCATTTGCATCATTCTCCATGTGTTCTCTGCTCTGAGGTATGTTATGTTTAGCAGCTGCTTAAATACTAATCCCAAAACTGAATTATCTTGTTACTTTAAAGAAGGGTAAGAAATCTCTTTATTATGAAACATTCTATCTGTTGCAATACAGGAGAGTGGCAGATATACACAAGATGTGGGGGAGCTTGCATTATTGTTCACTCAAAGGTTTAGGGAGTTATTTTCACATTTAAAGAAACTGAATGTGCAAAGTAACTGTATCAGAGTACTGAAATAATCAAGATTTCTGAGTCAAATTTTAAAGAATGGAGTATTACCTAAGAAAACTCAGACCAAAACTTCAAAGAGAGTACGCAGTATTTGTTCAACGTTGAAGACAGGTTTAAAAAAATGGGCAGTGGGGACTTCTCAGCCACCAAACAGAATTTATGTTGAAAAAGCAAGGAAACACAGTTAATAAATTGAAGAAAATTTATACAATACATTGATTGTCAAAGGACAACAAGCTGAGCAAAAACCCTATATTGCAACAATACTGAAAATAAATACGAAGCATTTCCTGTTGCTAAAAGCAGTTAAAAGTCATCTACGGGGCTGACAAAACCACAGCTGCTTTCAGTGGGGGTTTAAGAGAAAACTGTCTCTGAGAAGGCTATGCCTCTTGATTTTTGATTAAAGACATAATCACAGCAATCTACATATCAATCTTTATAACATCCACAGTTGATTAATACTCCTCATTGTACTGCCTAATGCAAATGCTGAGATTAAAAAGAGCTTCAGCTGATATAAATCCCAGCAATCTCTTTTAATGGTGCTAGCCACCAAGAACATGATCCCCTAGCCCTCTGCTCCATAGCACGATTCCAAAGCGAAGAGAGAAGCCAAGTGGCCTTCTGTGGTACAGGGCTCGGCTCTCTGGTGAGCTTTCTCAGCAGATGGTCCAAGAGCTCCTTGTTGGAAGAGGAGTTCATCACATTGGCAGAATTAGAGGCTATATTCACCAAGGGATTTAAGATTGGAAATTCCTTTTCAGGTCCTTAACTCATTGGACTTAAGCACCACCAACATTCACATCCATGGCTAACACCAGGTCCAAGCTCACAAACTGCCCTAGAAGATTCTCCTCTAACACTGTGGATGGACTCCTTGAGGTGTTTGCTGTAAAACAAGCCTCACCTCATTTGGTACCTCTAAAGGAAATGTGCCATATTAAGATTGTCCTTAGTCCCAGCTACGCTTACTATAGAATGGTCCTTACTATCGTAAATAACTTATTTTCCTCAACTGCACTCTTTCCTTTTAAAAAAGGGCGGAGCAGGGGATGGGCTGGAGCACTAGTAAAACCCTGTAGACCTTACGGAGGTGGGCGTGTGAAACATACCACTAAGGCCTTCGGGGGCCTCAGCCCAGCTGTCCCACCCCCACAGTGAGGTGCATCCCACGGATCTGGGGACCAGCTCCGGCAGCACCGGCCTCCTCACAAGATGGGCCAGAGGGCAGAGGAGGGTGCTCCCTCAGGTCTACCACTGCAAGGGCGGCAGTGGTCCTCCCTGACGGGGCTATTCCCACTTGCCTGACTATGCCCCCCAGCTCTGGGTGAGGCTCTTGTGGTCCTCCCCATGGAGGTTGTAGCTGCAGGCCTCCAGGGTTTGGGTTACAGGGAGAAGACAGGATAAGAAACTCAAATCCCAAGTGGAGAAGTGTCGTGGTTTCAGCCCAGCCAGCAACAAAGCACCACGCAGCCGCTCGTTCACTCCCCACCCACTCCCCTGGCCACGTTGCGATGAGGACAAAATACAAAGGCAGGCTCATGGGTCGACATAAGGACTGGGGGGGATCACTCCCCACTTATGGTCACGGGCAAAAGACAGGCTCAACTTGGGGAAGAAACAAAATCAATTTAATTTACTACAAATCAAATCAAAACAAGGATATTAGGAAGGAAAACCAAACCTCAGAACACCTGCCCCCCACCCCTCCCTCCTTCCCGGCTCAACTCTATTCCCAGTTCTCTCCACCTCCTCCCCCCGGCAGCACAGGGGAACAGGCGGTGGGGGTTAGGGTCAGCTCCCCACACATTGTCTCTGCTGTTCCTTCCTCCTCACTTGTCCCCTGCTCCACTGTGGGGTCCCTCCCATGGGAGACAGTCCTTCACCAACTTCTCCAACATGAGTCCTTTCCACGGGCTGCAGTTCATCACAAACTTCCCTGGCACCGGTCCTTTCTGCGGGCTTCACTCCTTCCCGAACTTCACTGGCATGGGTCCTTTCCACGGGCTTCAGTTCTTCCTGAACTTCCCTGGCGTGGGTCCTTTCCGTGGGCTGCTCTCCAGTCACACACTGCTCCAGCACGGGCTTTCCCATGGAGTCACAACCATCTTCGGGGGCCTCCGCTCCCCCGCTCACTTCCATGGGCTGCAGGGGGACAGCCTGCCTTCTCAACACGGGCTGCAGGGCCATCAGCCTCCTCAGGTGCTCCTTCTCCCCCTCCTCCTTCACTGACCTCAGTATCTGCAGAGGGGTTCCTCTCACATTCCGATCCCTCCCCTATCACTGCCGGTTCCCCTTCTTAAATCTGTTCTCCCAGAGGTGCTACCACCGTCACTGATTGGGTCGGCCTGGGCCAGAGGCGGGTCCAACTTGGAGCCAGGGGATCTTCTAGCAGCTTCTCACAGGAGCCACCCCTGCAGCCCCCTCCCCCACTACCAAAAAAAACATGCCACACAGACCCATAACAGAAGGAAAGGTGGCAGCTGCTGGCAGAAAGGCCAGAGGTGGCACAAAGGAAAGGCAGAATGCAGTCTGGACAGGGAGTGAGTTCTGGAGGCCAGGCCGAAAGAAATGGTGTTGGGAGAGAAGAGATGGCAGAGACTGGCGCAGGAGGAAGAAAGCAAGCTCAAGGCAAAACTTGAAAGATCAAAGCTCTAAGGTGAGTACAGGAAATGTGTTCATGAAAAACAGCTGAGAGAGAAACAGATCATGAAGCAGGATACTAGAGACTTGAACCATAATCTGCTCAGAGGCAAGGTTGCCCGGGCTTTTGAGAAAAGGAGTTTGAAAGGAATTGAAGGGAAGAAGAAGAGGCAAGAGTTGATTCAGTACAAAAAGACAAGACACAGACACCTGAAGGGAGTTAATCACTAGGTCAAAGTTGATGAGCTTTAGCAAGAGACTTGCTGTGGAACAAAAGCTTCAAAGATCTCAAGAAGTACTTGATCAGCTGATGGAGGAAAGGATTAGGGAATCAAAAGAAAAAGCTCTAAAGGAAGAAGAACAAAGTTTTATGGCCAAATTTAGAGCCAAAGAGAAAGTGTAAGAGAAAAGAAGACATAAAAGGATGTTGCTAAATATAGCTGAGAGGAAAATTCAGCAAAACCCAGAAATGCTGGACAAAACTATCTGACAGAAGGTAAAACGCATCAAGGAAATTAACTGTTTGAAAGAAGGAAACCACCACTCTCAAAGGCAAACCTTGATGATGATGAAAGATGTCAACTACAGGAAATAGAAGAAGCAATCAGCAGTAGAGATCAGAAGAGTGATTTAGCATTAAGAGGTAAGGAATCTGTTGGAGGAAAAGTTAGAAAAAATACCCACAGCTTCTTATGGCCTGAGACAAGAAGAGACAGAACTGATTAAAATCTAAACAAGTGACTAGATGGCTTCAGATGCCTCTTAGAGTACAGATATTCTTAAGACTTAAAGAAAGATTACAGCCATTTTTTGTGCCAAAAAGGTAGTTTGCAATTTATTCTTTCTGTGATTTGGCAAGAGCTCTGGGTTGTATTGCACTAAAATGGTTTCATTTTAACCTTGCTGCACCCAATGAATATGCCAATCACTACCTGAGCCACTACAGTTCTGGCAGCCTAGTCTACCTGGTTGTTTTTCTACTGTTCTTCAGTGGCCTGACACGGGCATGTGAGCATCTATATGACATACCTTTACAGCAATGTTCTCTACCCAGGTAGCAATGTCTTGCCACAGGGCAGCAGCACAGGTGAGTTTACTTCTGCACTGCCAGTTGGTCCGTTTCCATTGCTGCAGCCACCTCCACAGGGCATTTGCCACCATACGGGAGTCAGCATAGAGATAGAGCACTGGCCACTTTTCTCATTCAGCAAGCCCTAGGGCCAGAGGGATGGCTTTCAGCTCTGCAGACTGACTTGATTCACCTTGTCCTTCAGTGGCTTCTGCAACTCGCCGCAGGAGACTCCACGCAGCACCTTCTTTCCACTTCTGATGGTTTCCCACAACACAACAGGATCCATCGGTAAACAGCATATTGCTTCTCATGTTGTGGGGCCTCAGCACAAGTTACCTCCTTGGGCAGTGCTCTGAAATCTCTGCTTTCTGGCCAGTCCATGATCTTTTCCAGGACTCCTGGGCAGTTGTGGTTCCCCATTTGAGTCTGTTGCATGATCAACACTACCCACTTATTTCGCATAGCTTCAGTTGCATGATGTGTAAAGGGGAACCTTCCCTTTGAGCATCCAGTGCAGCACAGGCAATCACGTTGCCAAGAGGAACTGTGCTTCTGTACCATCTACTTTCAAAGTGGCTCAAACCCTTTCATATGCTGCTAATATCTCCTTTTCAGACAGGGTGTATTTTGTATGACATCCCCATCAAATAGAATTTAATTTATAAATCACTTATAATGAAATGTATGTTAAATATAGATAATGAAAATAAAGTTCAAATTTAGTACTAGATAACGTGGTTTACCTATGTAATAAATAGACATCTCTTCACAAGTAATTCTTATCCCTCATTAACTTTTGGAGCTTTGAGGAGAATGAATCGCTTTTATCTGTGATGTAGGTGTGCTGGTTTTGCCTCAGTAATGCAACATATACTACTAATGCAGCATTAACGTAAGGCAGAAATATATTCAGGTTCTTCCTCAAACTACAAGAATTAGTGGTCCTAAAACAAAAACGCAATTATATATAATCTTACATGTAGCTAGCTAATACACAATCTGAAGTGAAATTTAGTTTGATGAACTATTGGGTCAGTGAATTAGATGACCCATTGCAATAGTATTTTCTTATTGTATGATTTATATTGAGTTCCAGTAAATTATTTTTTGCAGTATGTTTAATTTTCATTTCAAAAAGTTGAATTACTATAACATTCACAGCAAGCTAGATATAAAATCCAGCTTTTAGTTTTTGAGAAAAAAAGCAATCCCTGTGGTAGGGAACTTCAAATAATTAAGAATCAATACTTTGGAGGGGGGAATTCTGTGCATATCACTGAGTGAAATATGCTCCAGTTCAAAGGCTCCAATGTCAACCTATTTGCTTGAATATTTTTTTTAATCTATATTTATGTTGTTAAATATACCTATTGTCTATAACCTAGGGCAAGCAGCAGTGTCATCTGAAAAAGTAAAGAGCTTTCTCTCCTAGAAAAGGAAGGCTGAAACAAAGTTAGTGGCATTAGGCTCTACACCTTTGTGAGGAAAAGGAGCTGAGCATCTCAAAGCGCTGACAGTTTCAGCTGATGTCATCTACAAAAGTGACAAGTGATGAATGGGAAATAGACCAAATTTGAGGGCAAGCCTTGATCTGGATGTCATCAGAGACCTTTGGAGGGTTCTGCCTCGTGAAACCAAGATTGGGTTTTCTCAAGCACGTGGTTCAAAAATAACATCCCTTTTCTAGAAAAGCAAAAATCTCAGCAAAGCAGAGAAATTTAGCAATTGATAGAGCCTTGCCCTTTCACAGCCACTGCTGGAACATCATTACATTAGGTTTGTTTAAGTGCCTGTGTGAAATGTCCTAGCTTCAGGCTGCAGCCCAACAAGTCAAAAGCACTTCCTGCCAGAAAAGAAAGTAAAGCTGTATTTTGCCAATATAAATCAACTACGACTTGAAAACCTCTTCCTCCTAAAAATTCAAAGAGATAGTAGAAGTGAGATAACCTGTCTAAGAACCCCACAGTTGGAAATATGCCTGCTCCCGGTAGAATCAAGGAATGGAATTTGTAAATCAAAACAGCAAGATATTTGCACACTTAGAAATCTACAGTTTTTTCTACTCTGCTTTAGAATACATCATAGTCATCTGCTGGGAGATTTTGGTTAATCTTTCCCACTTTCAGCTGGAATCCAAAAGGATAATAGTGGCAATTCTGATTTCTGTGTACTGCATCTCTAGTGAGGCACAGGCAACAGACTGGTTTGCTGCTTGCCAGCCACTTAGTGTGCAGTACAGAAACTCAATCCAGCTCAGTAAGGAACACTCTAATACTATGCAATTCATAGTATTTCATGACAAATGCAGTATTCTAACCGATCTCTTTCTTTCAAAGAAAAGATGATGTTACCTCTTTCTGGCCTGAGCAGGTAGCCAAGAGTCTGGGGTCTTGTGAGTTATTTCAAATGGAGGAGAAAATGGCAGAGTTCAGCGTATATCAGATACAAATTCATTTATTACAAAAAGTGTTCAAAGTCACCTTTCCTGAACACGTGAGAAATTAAACAGCAAGGGCAGGTTTCTTAGCGCACAGGTCAACAACATCCCTTTCTGAACAACACTTAGACCAAAAATTCTCTCTGTTTTCACCCAGGCCTGTTTCCAGTTGCTTCCTGTAGACTTCTCTCTCAGCTATTTCAGTTATTCTGTATCCCAAAGATCTGAAAACCATCATATAGCAAAAACTATTTGTGCTGTGTCTTTCTTTATTTTAAGTGGAAGCTGTTTTCATTTCAGCTCTCTGAATACCTACAGAAGCTTAATCATTTCTTATCCCTCACAAAGACCTATTGTTAAACCCAGAAGCTTTTAATGGCATTTAGCCAACTGTAACAACATCTTGGGTTTGAACGTTTAGCAACAGCTACAAAATCTCACATTGCTGCAAACAGCAGCCTTATACGGCCCTGTGTCCCAACATCTATCTTCAGTAAAAGGCAGATAAAGATAAATTATCCTGGTCTTTGGAGAGAAAGAAACAGCAGCGTAACAGTTCTCATACGTTTTAGCACTTCACTTCACAGTGGTGCTGTTATGAAAAAGGAATTGTCTCCGAGTGGCCAGGCGCAGACAGCAGAACCAGACCCTGTGGGTGCTGGAGGAAGGCAAGCTCACCAGTAGTGCTGTCTTTGGGGATCCTATCAACAGGCGAATGTTATAAAATATACAACAAATAATAGCATTGATTCATGCTTAGCAAAACCTTGAAACGTGATATGACTTGTCTTTCACTCTGCATTGTTGGACTACTCTTTTCTTCATTCTGAAGTAAAAACCACTTTTCCTAATTAGCATTATCTGAGAAGGGAAGCCACTGTTCCTTCCAGGTTTGAACTACTATGGGCAGATTTCTATCTACATGTCTGTGAATATGGCTGCAGTGCATGTGAAAATCCTGAAGCCTTGATCTTAAAGTGAACTCTACACAGATTCACCTGTAGACATGGTCGTGATACAGTCAAGGCCAAAATATAAATTAGCTCCCGGTTGTTTTGGGTGTTCTGACAAATGCTGCAAATCTTCAGTTCAGGTTTGGCACAGTCAATCCGCATACTTGGAAACAGAACATTTTCAAATCACGATTTAAAAACATTCACTTCCAGTAGCCAACAAACAAGCTATGTTTTTCCGTGGTGGTTTTTTTTTTTTTTAACTGAGATATGTAATATTTACCAAAAATACTTTGGAATATAAAATAAAATCTATGAGGGAGAAGCGATGTTTATAATTGATTTGTATAAGCTCAGCTTTTAGGATTACTTTCTGCTTCTTTTTAAAATAACTGGATTATCTGAGGGATGAAGAAATCTTTGACCTATATATTCCAGTTCCTGTCTTTCTTTCTTCCCTTTACTTGTCTTTAAAGCATATTAAGACAAGCTAACACGTATAAATGTCTTGCAGGATACAAGATCCAATTTTAGTCATGCAAAAAGTACCTGTGTACCAAAGGAAGACAGATGGACAGATTCTTATTTTAGCACACATTGCATGGCAGAAGGAAACCAGTGGAAAGCAGGACTTAAATTTCTCTCTACCCCAGAAAATTACAATCACAGAATTATCTCAGAAAATTATAATGAAATAAAAAAGAGACAAACCAAACCAAACAACAACAACAACAAAAAAAAACCAAACAAAAAAAACCAAACCAAAAAAACAATCTTGATGCTGCTTGTACTGATACCTCTCATATCAGTGTTGATTACAATGTTCATCAAAGCTATGAACTTAACATATTATCAAGGAGAAAAGATAGACCAGAACATGGCAGCTTAATTTGTCAGTGAATTCCACTCCCTGTAAGGACAATGTGATATGGGGAACTCATTCTTTACTAGGAAGGAAATGAGATAGATGTTGTGTAAGTAAAAGTTATTGAAGCTCTGGCCCAAGGATGTGAAGCAATATTCCTTTTGCAACTAAGGACCACAGCTAGCTCAGATAACCTCTCCCCAAAAAAATCTAAGGAAATCCATATCTCTTGACTATGCATCAGACCTCCTTGCCTTTGCATGGGACTGGCACTGCAGCAGCTGCAGGGCTGCAGGGATTCAGTCTCAGGGCAGACAGGCAGCGGAGATGGTCCACAGTGCCAGTGAAGCCATCTTAAAGTACCAATGAGGTGAGTCTCCTGCATTTGCAAACACAATAGATCCTTTTCTTCGTTCTCCCATGTCGTGCCTCCACCACCCTTACATTTCTTCTTTCTTTGATTAATGCACTGATTTAGGTAGCACCCCTGTCCTCTCTCTCATCCACCTGAAATGCACAGCATGTTCAATGCTAAATGACCAAGATGGAAGAATTTCTGACTAGCCTAGAGAGTGGTGAGCTTAACCATTAACTTGAACTTTTTTTCCACTTGCCATTCTCTGACACATTTCAGTGAGAAGTCACTATCATTATGAGCACTGGAAAAAAAATAGAAAGATGGCACATGCCCACTCCTTTAGTGCTCTTTGATTTGTCTTCCTCCAAATTAATTAAATGCCCCATTCCCCACTTCTGAAACAAATATACTGAATTTGGAGAGAAAACAGCCAACAGTAATATTTCATTTTAGGCATAAAGTCACAATTTTATTTTCTTAACCACAGATTAATAGTTTCCCTACCACACATAGGCATTTCCAAACTGGGACAGGGGAGGGCACTAAAGAGTTACACATGGATCTGAAAGCTGAAGAACTACTTTGTCCAACATGTAAATAGGCTCTAAAATGATTTCAGGCTCATCATGTATACTTCTTGAATGAAAAAGAAACTTTGATACAGCCTGTTTTAGTTGATTGAACCACTTCCTTAATCTTGGGGAAAAGCTGCTGAAGCCAACCCTTGCTTTTGTGTTTTATCATCTTTCAGCCAAGTAAGGAAAAATACATCCTTGTCAACAGTTTTCTAAGAGCATGTTGGTCTCTGAGAGAAGTAGAAAGCATGGTGTGAACCAGACTAGTATGTTTAGGCACTAGTTTTATTTGTCTCTAGTCAATCAAATTAAGTTTTAGGGCAAAAGTATATGTTTATAAGGTCCTTGCTCTAACTGGGCTCATACCACTGAAGAACTGACACATTCAGATAATGGACTGCAACCCTCATTGCACTTCCAAGAAATGTCCTGCAAGGTTATTTGCAAATTTACGACACTTGCTCCGGACTTGGCTCCTTATGGAAAGCAACAATTCATCTTCATGTGCAAAGGGGGTGTGTTTTGTCAACAGAAATGAACAACACACATCTATTTACATAATTAATTACCATCAGGCTCACAGTAGCGTAAGAAGCTGAGACAATTCTTCCCATTTTCTGCCTGTCAGAGTGTACTGTCAGAAATGAGAATATGCACTGAGGTCCTTTGTAAAAGCACATCTGAATGAAGACTCTGTTTTAATTATAGCAACTTTTTTTTTATGTAGTGGATAATTCTGTACCCAGTGGTAACATTTGTAATGGTGCAAGGCTATAATCAGATCTCATGCCTTAGTGGAAAAATTTATCACTGCAGAGATCGGGAAGGCTTTATGAAAAGATGTTCAATGGAGGTACAAGGTTCTGTATTTTTCTGGAGACCTTTTATACTATCTTTCATACCACACAAAATGTAATAAAGAAGGAGTAAACCTGGGTGTGTTGGTCAATCACAGGACAGTTATGAGGCAACAGTATGTAGTGTCTGTTAGTTTTAGGACACATGAGGAAAAGCAATTCTAACAGAGATGGTGAGGTCTGAATGGTGCTTTACAGGCCACTGATACAGTTCTGGTCCACTGTTCTGGTAAGCCCTGATCAAAAAGATACAATAAAAGTGGAGCAGATCAGAGGAAGCCTATCAAGGAGCCCTGAAACACTTGAGCTGCTGAACGTCTTGTATGCAATGAACACATATATACCCCATCCTTGGGCCTGATGTTGATATGCAGCCAACTCCACATCATAGTTTTCTCTAAAATGAAAGCCATATGCATAGGCCAGACAAGAATCACATTAAATGGTGGTTTAGGAAGAGGTTGGTTTTTTGGATGTCTCCAAGAGAAGTCTGGGAAGGAGTGATTGCCTCCTATATTAAAAAATAGAAGGCTAAACACTGGAAAAGGGTCAGAATAATTTAACTTATGCAACAATGTTGTCAGAAAAACATGTGGTAAAAGACGGATGCTAATGAAAATGTGGCTGCAAATCAGAAGACAGCTTCTGAAAATTCTCAGAGGTGTGCAGCATGAGATCTCAATTCCAAAACTAATATTTACAATGTCACTGTCACTAGAACAACTGCATAACAGCAACAACAGATGCCCTAGGGTAGACAGGGTTCCTCCTAGCCACCCAGATGACATCCTCCTTATTGATGTTTTAAGAAGGAATATCACATGCAGCAGAAAAGAAGCTAGAGAACAAAGTGAGGTGTGGAGGAGCATGCCTGCCTGGAGAGTCCTCGAAGACCCCCAGCCCATGCAAAGGTGCAGTGGAAGAGTCCAGCAGCAGAAGCCTTCTAAGAGCTTCACTGCCCCACTGCCAAGCTCTGCTCTGGTTTCCAGAGGAGTACAAGCTTGCTGCCTGCCTTCATGGTAGAGACAGACAAGTCCCCTAATGGCTCACAAAACTTGTTTCTCTCTCCGTGATCGCAGTTTCCCATGACAACCGTGTTTCTCCATAGGGACGCTATGCTTGGCTGCCAAGAGATGGATGTTTGTGGATGCAGTAATTTCACAGGAGCTAGACCTGCCCCCAGCAGATGGGTGCTCTTGGTGTCCAAAGCGTATACAAAGCCAATCCATTTTTCCACTTTTGAAAGAAGCAACAACCAAGACTCATTGCAAACAGAAAAATTAAACTTCTTTTGAATTTCAAAACAAAACAAATGAGGTATCGCTTTCTCTTAAGATAGTGTCAGGAGCTTGCAAAAACAATGACTAGCTGGGCGTATGTACCTGTCTTGACTTTGTGGGTGGAACAGAAAGCTGGCATCACAAATGCACACTCTCTGTGTTACAATAATTTTTTTGAAAGAGATCTGGCTGCTGTGCTACCGTATTGACAGACTCCCCAAATCAATTGTAAGGAGAGCACCATGAAAAACAGGAACGAGGGCAGCGCTCTGGCTGCTTGGCCTTCCCAGGAGCCGCAGCGGGTCCCGGAGACGAGCGGCCCCCGGCACTGTGGGGGGACCGTGGGTTATTTCCTCACCATGTGGTGCTGCCCTCGCCCACTCCTTCCGATTACACACCCAACTTTCGTGCATCCTGGCTTGCGGGGGGGAGAGAGCTGCATGCGTTTTGTGGTTTTGTTCCCTTCATTACCATGCAGACAATATTCGGCTGTTCTCAAGGAAGGTCTGGGATCCCTGCTCTTTTCCCAGGCTTTCTTCTTGGCCATGAAAAGATGAAAAACAACGAGGAGCTTGTTTGGCTCCATCTGGCTGAGCCGTGGGCTGACGGTGATGTAACGCCAAGCCCGGCGATGACTGGCTGCGGCCAAACTGGTCATGCTCTGTCCATGCATGGTGCGGCCATCGGCTGGCGGCCGCCTCACACCTCGGCCCCCGCCGCTGCACAAAGGCTCCGAGGGGGGAGCATTCAACGGCGAACAAAGCGCCAGCCAAGCATGAAGTGGAAGGGGATCTCCCCCCTCGGCACGGCGATGGCTCCCAGCCCTCACCCGAATGCCTGCCCAGAGCTCGCGCGCTTCCCGGCTCAGGCAGGGGCACCCGCCTGGGGCTGCGGAGACGATGGTGACGGTGATTATTATTATTATTAGCTGGTGGAACGGGATTTTGTGAAATGGGAGCTGGTGGGGGAAGTAAGCGCAGAAGGAAGAAAACCAGATTTGTTTTTGTTTCACAGGATACAAGGCCAGATCTCAACTGATGTAAATCAGCATAGCCTCATTGCATTCAGTGGCAGGTGCATTCAAATACATATCAGCACAAAAGGCAGACCGTGATGTTGGATAACTGAAGGCAGTTTACCTCTACAACTGTTGCACAGCTCCTTGTTGGACAATTAGTAAGCTAAATGTCTACTAAAATCTATTTAAACAGAAACATTTAGGCAGTGGGTTTAAAACTAGTTTGCAGTTTTTTGTCATCTTACGACATTTCATTTTGCCTAAAAAGTATTCATCATTCTCAACGCAAAAAAAAAAAAAAAAAATCCTTAGTCAATCCTTTGGTGATTGCTTATGATCAACTTTTCAGTTTTAATTTTGAAAATTAGTTACATCCTTATAACTAGAGATAGGTTACCACAGAAAGACACTTAATTATTCTCACACTTGTGTGGTCTTGCCAGACAGCTAACACAGAAAGGTCCTATTAAATATTTGAGGTTCCTTCACAGTAGAAGGTAGTAAATACAGGATTCATGTTTGTTAACTAACTTGTTAACTAGCTTTACTTTTTCAGTCTTCATTCTGCTTTCTCTCAGCCCATCAAAGACTGACTCCTGGGGTGACACATCCAAACATTTTGTTGCTCACAATAGTGACAGCCTCTTGACAGATCCAGGGGGAATGAAAAGCAATGGAAGCTTACAGCTTGTTTTCAGAGGGGCAAGACACTGAAAGTGCATAACCAGATTTTCCTAAGAAAATATTAGACCTTGAGTGAAAGGGGAGGAGGACAAGTGGAAAGGATTAAGCACTCCATGTTATCTGAAACATCTCTCACCTTAAAACTGGATCAACTTCCAAAGTACCAGTCAACTCACCTTTCAGATGAAACTTCCCAAGACATGGTATTATTTAGACTTGCAGAATAGGTGTCTGACAGCATGCAGTTTCATCCTTTTAAATGCCTTCCAGAGGCTGTATTTAAAACGTGCTGTATTTAAATTCAGTCTAATTAAAGGTTGGAAATTAATTCATTAATTGTTAATTATAATGAAAAAAGTGCCCAGATATTTGATCTGCATGCCTTTATACTCATTAAAACATAGAGTCAAAGTACAAATAAACAGTAAAGCCCTACTAAGTAAACCCATGCTTATCACCCAGCAACACAAATACTCATTAAAAAAAGCCCTCCCCTCAAGTTTCTCATTAGCCTTTTTAAGTGCTTCCAAATACATTTGTAATCTTCTTTCTATTACAGTCCATTTCTCAAGAGTATGCAGGTGCTGCCTATTTCTGCAGCTCAATGACATACAGTGCATGCACATAAAGTGTAAGGAACATTTTCATTCAGGAGATCAGAAGTTGCCTACCAGGCAGTTCAGTCTCTCTTTTCCAGGTATTGGCATCTGGAGATTGACACATAAAAAGTGATGAAGCCAAAACTGAGGTATGACAGCAAACCCATGCATCCACTAGTACATTCAGGGTCTGTCCCTCTTTATCTTGGTACATCTCATACATGCACGCACACATGTGTTTATGACAGCAGGAAATGTATGCAGCAGAGGGGCTATGATTGCACTAGTAAAATCAGAAATTAGAAGTGCTTGGAAAATGGAAAAGATTTCTCTATTAAAAAGTAAAACTAAGAATAAAATTGCTGGTGAATTCCCTGAGTCTGCCACTGGAAGTTTTTACACAAAATGCAGCTAGGAATGTTTGGGGTTGATTTGTTATTGAAAGGAAAAAAAAACAACCTACAACCTAGAAAATTTCTAAGTCTTTCCCCAAGCAATTTTCTTTGATAATGGATTTGTCCTCATCATTAGACTTTTTTCTTTTCCTGTAACAACAAGCTATGTTATATGACGTCTCCCTTTTTGTTCATGGTGCTTTTAATCCCAGGGCTTTGCTTTTCACTGCTGCTAGCTAGCAAAGACTACAATTACCACAAGGTGTTACTTGCAGCCCTATGCTGTTAGGATTCTCATTAAGACTTAGCAATTCACAGTTCAACCTGATTTTACCTTACTGCCAGTAATTCCTTGCCAAGGCCACCTTCCAACCATGAAATCTGAAGACTTATCAACAGTGACTTCTTGAATCTCTAGTCCTGTTCTGGGTGTTATCCAAAGCAATGGCATCTCTTGTATTTCTTCCACCACCCCCAGTTTTTCCCTGGCTCCTCTCTTTACAAAGTCAAGAATTGCTTGAGCTATAATTTTTAACAGCTAAACACTCCAAGCAACATACAGAAAATGTGATCAGAGTGGAGGAAGATGAGGCCTCTGAGCTGCCGCTTGGCTTTGGCTTTATCTGCTTTGTTATCATGCTTACAATTGTCTTCTGTATTGCAATGATATTTTCTATGCAAAATCTAGTCAGTTTTGATTCTGGTAGTGACTGAAGAGCAGCAGAACAAATGGAAGGTCTTGAGAACAGATTACATTCAAACAAACCACAAAAGACTTAAATAAGGCGCTATGACACTTATGAATCCTGGTTTGCTCTGGTAAAATTTGTAAATGATGTTAAAAAAAAAAGAGAAAAAAAAGTAAAATCTTCATAGGCCTCTAGAGAAAAAAGAAGGCATTATCTGTGCTTATATGAATATGTGTTTTGTTGGTTTTGACAACAGTGAGCTCTATTGCCAGGGAATAAACACTTCCAGTTCCAGAGAGGAAACCTTCACACTTCAGAAAGGCAGAAGGAAGAAGAGGCTTTTCATTCTGCTGTGAGGTGCTGGGGTTTGTACTTGTTTTGGGGGGACCCAAGCTTTCATGCTGATGGGGAAGTAAAATAGTTCTTTATGGAGTATTTTATAAAGGACTATCAATCATTCCAGTATAAGCCTGAAGTAGAAGGGGAGCAAAGGAGAGGTCATGCACAAAAAAGGTTGTGTTTCAAGCCACGCAACAAATGGAGATTTGACTGTGGGAAAGGAGATTCGTATTCATGCAGACCCTGAACTTGGCCTTGCAGAGCAGATAAGTGCTGCTTGTGCCCGCAATATCCTCTCGCTGAGGTCTACCACCTATAAAATAAATCCTGTAATGAAAACAGATCACCTCATAATGCAGTCCAGGAAGGGGCTGATTCATCTAATATCTCTTGCTTACAAATGTACCATGGGGTTACCATAGTTCAGGCAGCCTCATTAAAAGCAGTGCAAAATACGCAGAGCCTGAATGGAGATGAAATAAAAGCCCTATAGACGGCTGTTACACATAATCCATTTGTTACTATGCTTCGGGCAAACAAAGGAGCACATTGTTTATAGAGCTGCTTTCTGCCAGCAGCAGGACAAATTCTTCTATGATTCTAGTGAATTTTTTACAACATTCAACAAAACGAAGAGTGTGCCTTCTTCATAATGCTAGTAATACATAACTGGGAGAGGGATGAAGGCAGAATAGAGAAAGCAAGAGTAAAAAGTGAGATCAGGTAATTAGTAACAGCTGTATAGGGAAACCAAAATTCTTACTGATTCTGAGCAGCTGGAGACCTGCACTGGAAAAGAGAAGGACTTTTTCGTGATTTTACATGCATTGCATATAATATATATAAAGTTTAGAATCTATTCCCCAACCACTAAATTCAAGTGACTTATAATTTTGCATACCAGTAGGTGACAAAGCCTCATTATGTTTGGATAGACAAAAATAGGAGGATATTCTTGAAATAAAAGTTGGCCAGATGCTAAAAACCACAAAGGCAGGCACTGAATGAAGCAATGAATTTAACAAGTATAGGACCTGTCTAATTACACGATGAAAAAAGTTTAAAATAAAATTGCTATTTCTAGCTCTACATTTGGCACATATGTGAAGGCTTTTTTACACCCTAACAAATTAATGGAAAACATAGTTTGCAGTCTATGTATTATTTGCTTTCTTATACCCTGGGTTAAAAGATGTAGATGCAGACTTCATCCTGACCTCACTGGGGTTACAACAGATTCTAAGCATGCTAACCGAGGTGTCAACCTGACGAATTAGGACCAGTTAATTCACATTTTTCACCACACCTTGCTTTCTTTTCCAGGAACTATGTTTTCAAGAGTACACTGTTACTGCTCATATTTGTGAACAAAACAAAATTCCTGAAGCTGGATTTCTAAAAAGAGACTAAACACTTCTTACGCTGGCATAAACTGAGAGGTGGTTTTTATGTCTAAACAAAGGAAATGTGTGGAGATTATTGTTCAAGCTGAACATGGGATACACTACACAGAGCTAAACCATTTGCAATTTAAGAATGGGACACTGGTCTGTCACCCCGCCTACACACATACAAAGTGTTAGAAAAATTTATCACCTGAAAACAAACCGGAGAATGGTTTCAGGGACACAGCCCAAAGAAAAACTATCGTGAGGTTTTGTTTAGCAGCAATATAATAACAGTTGTCTAACTGCAGCTGAAGCAAGAGATTTTTCACCTCCCGTGGTCATGATGTGACTTACCCCAGCTTAGAGGCGAAGGGGCAGAGTCTCTCTCAAATAGTCTTAGCTCTCCTTTGGGAGGGAAAGCAAAGCAAAGCAACCCTGAATGCAGTTAGGGGCCTCAAAAGGGAATCAACGTATCTGCAAAGGAAATGGCACACTATGAGGCCCTGACTGTTAATTCCATCTTTGTCCCATGAACAGAAGTGGCAGCAAAACATGGCCCGGTGTAAAGACGTGAAGACAGCACTAGGGCAGATATGCAAATTCCTGTGGGAAAACATCCCCTCCGAGGCATTGAGAAGCACTGACATGTTTTCACATAAATCATTAGATAAGACGGGATCCTATTTTCCATCCAAACGGCACTCCAGAAGATGGGGGAGCTGAGGGCCACCTCTCTTCCATGCACAACCAACCACTTTTGCCTCTACCCAGCTGATCACACAGAAATTGGTTTTCTGTATAATTATATGAAAGTAGCAAATACAATTTAGGGTATAGAAATACTCTCTGTTCTAAGGTGTTTATTGTTTGTGTATCTGACGTAAATACTGACAACCAGGTTACAGGAAGAGCCACATTCTGATTTCCTAATTATTCATTTTTCTGAACTCTGAGTTCCCAAAATTATTTGAGGTGCTGCTTGTGTCGTAGGTGGCTAATATATTCAAGAATATAAACTCCAGCAGGCTGGATTTCTGCTGCAGCTGGGAGGTCTTAAGGATTAAGGGAGTAAGCAAATGCAGTCAGTGAGTGGGAATTTTTTTACTGTTTCGATAGGTCAAAGCTTAATTGCTGGGATATTCTGAATGATGGATTCCACTGAAAACTTGATTTGAACTGATACTATGCAAAAACCACAAGAGCTGCCATTTAGCAATTAAATAGAAGAGGAAATATGATTCGGTGACAGGGAAAAACCTGGGGCCTTAGAGGGGTAACGGAAAAATCCCGAGTAGAGAGACGAGCTGAGGAGAGGAGTGATGGCTGCCCAGGTAGCTGCTGAGAGCGGGGAGCTTGCACGGCTGCAGTGAGCAGAGGCACCTACTGAGCAACCAGTGGGTCTCCAGCACCAGCACCCACAACTGATGGAAAAGCACCCGGATGCATGCCCTAATGAGCCCACTCCCCACTCCCCAGCCAAAATCCTGGCTCCTGCTCCTCCCTCCCCTGACAAGACTGGAGAAAAAACTCCTGTCTCCTGGTACTGGGAATCTCTCCATCCATCTCTAGAGCCTCACTGGCCACACACGGTATGAATAACGCACTCCGCTTCCCCCATGGGTCATTCTGAGGGGAGCGCTTCACCCGTACAAATATTTAGCAACAGGTTTCAGCAGAAAATTCCCAGAATCACATTGGATGGGACTGGGGGCTGGGGGCAATATAAGTGATTAATGGGTCCTCTGCAGAACAAAACGTCCCCAGCTCTGTCACAAGATAGTTGCTATGGTTTTTTGACACCGCTTAGCAGAAATTTGCTTTGGCCAGGGGGATTAAACGAGGGGAGAAGCACAAAAAAATGCTATAGAAAAGTCCTCCATTGTACACTGGCAATTATTCTGAGCAAAATCCTGTGCCTGTCTAGAATTTCAAGCTCTGTATAAATACTTTCAATTAGATTTAAACAAAAAAAAAAAGACAACAACAAAACAAATGAGGAGACTTTGTTAAGAACAGACAGCTTGAAACATGTCTTGTTAGCCATCAACAAAGTCTGTTAGAAATGTTGGAAGGTTTCAGCTAGGTTGATGTAAAAACAATATCAAATATCCCCTCCTGTGAGACTAAGTTAAATGTTCTTTGCAGTGACTCAATTAAGGCTAGGTAAAACGCACGCTTCATTGCAATCAGCTGCAACAACATCAGAATTTTTTAGTGGGATATTTTACCAAAGTCTCAAGTTTAGACTGGTTTAAAAATGCTTTGTGGCAGATGGCAGTTTTCATAGGTGTAAAATATTCTAATATATGGGACAAGTTCTGCCTCAAACGTCCAACAGAATC
The DNA here is from genome assembly GCA_013401275.1 of Pandion haliaetus. Classification (NCBI taxonomy): domain Eukaryota; kingdom Metazoa; phylum Chordata; class Aves; order Accipitriformes; family Pandionidae; genus Pandion; species Pandion haliaetus. The sequence continues at coordinate 154,216 of VYZV01007299.1, read as the reverse complement.
GGAATGAGAAGTTGGCCAGGGAAGGCTTTTCAGAGTGTCTAAAAATGGATGCTTCCCATTTTATAAGGCACAAAAAAGCCAGAGCAGCATGCAAGATTTTTAAGGTACCCTACCCATCTGGAAGAAAAGTCTTTCCGCATGTATTCTGAGCGACACAGCTACAGGCTTTTATCACCACCCCCACTTGAAGGAAGATCCTGCTAGACTGAACACTGGAGATTTTGGGAAGTTGGGTGCTTATACAAGAGCCTAGAGAAATTGCCATCCTTTAACAGCCTCAGGCATTTCTAAATTGTCTTGTAAACTCCAACACCTGCAGGATGCAGAGTGCCCCACCTCCCTAGAAACACTGTATAAGGGTTGTCCATCTGTAGTCAACAAACATCAAACCAGAAGACCTGGGAGCACAAATTATTTGGGTTTGTACACTTAAGTCTGTCGGTATCCATTTACGTGCCATAAATCAATGCTATACAAGCAAACATCCAGGGTAGCTTGGAAGGGGAAGCAGGATAGCTGTGTTATCATGTCACTCTGGGCAGGAAAAGCACTATACTGGTACAGCTACCATACTGCTGTTACCTGAGACTGCTTGTTCAGTTCCAGGTGGGACTGCATCATGTCACACAGAAATATTATTAGGTATTTTTGAAAACCCACTCCTGAATCACAAGTAGGATTAATCATTACTTTATTAATTAATTCATCGCTTCACTAACTTCAGTGCTCCAAAGTCAATTTTTACCAGCTGGTCATCTGGCCCACACGAACTGTCAAATATCATAGGTTATATAGGATTAAAAAAAGTTGCTGCAGTGTATCCATTGGCATGTACTGTGTTGGACAGGCAAGGTGTCAAGCTTCATAGCATGTGGGAGAAGTTCTTGAAAATTGCTTAACAGTTCTCAATGGAAAATGCTGTGTCAACATCAGAACTTTTTATATAAATTTAAGAGTTCCAAATAAAATTTTAATTTAGAAAGTTTTTCAGTTGCAGGGTAGAAGGAGAAAGCATAGTCAATACCATGACAGATGCAGAGCAAGTGCTTGAGGGGGAAGGTGGCAGGCGCAGGTGCTAATCCCCACTTTGCATATCACCCTGCCTAAAAACTCAACAAGGTCTTGGTTTTATTCCAGTGGGAAATACTGAACTCTCAGGATGATTTTCAGGATGGGAAAAACTTTTTTTTGCCCTGCACCATATTTGAAACTTCTCCAGCTTAATTATTCCTGATGTCTGAGTGGTTGGTTTAAAATCCAACAAAGAGTTTATAGGGTACAAGAGCAGAGTGTCCAATTTTCTTACCCAATGCAATCTGGAAGACATGACAGAGGAGTATTTCAGTAATTAGCTGAAATACATTTGACAGGTAGATTCAGATCACAGCTCAATAGAAATGCAGATAACAGAAGGAATTTTCCAGACAGTCTTTCAATATAGCTTTATCACTGAAGGCAACATAAGCTGCAGTTGAAAAGCTATAATTTGGTCACATCTGTAAGCACACCAGTGCTCTTTCCACGGCTTCACTAAGTGCTTGGGGTTGGGGTTTGCCACATTTCCAGTGGGTTTGCTTTCAACATTTTTGGTTTTAAGCAATTCCTTTGTTATGATTTCAGTCAACCACCTACTGCATGTTCCATCCTATTTGTGACCACTCTCCTGATACTTATGTGCACAGGAATCAGTGTACAGTGTTCAGCAGCACACTGGCAATGCTCATTCAGTACAGTGCCTTTGCCATTCCCACAACTATCAGAAACTAATTAAGCATACATATGATGGTTAACATTTTTGGTTTTTTTCTCTATGTGATTTCTTTGAATTTCTACAGTTGAATTTCACACCCAGTATGAAAACAACATTAATTTTACACCGGGCTTCTTTGCAGACCAGCAAATAACAAAACTGGTAGAATTGCTAGGTAGGATGTTCCTCCAGCAGAACAAGAAAGCTGGGGCTGACAGATGACAAGTGAATTATCTAAAGCAGTATTTTCTTGTTGAAAGCTGTAGTGGTAAGCAAATAAAAGCTAGTCTACGGCTTTTGGAAAATAAGGAAGGAAAGCAACTAATCTTGTTTAGACAGTTACAGTCCCTTTCTTGATTGACATTGTCATAGTCCCTCTTGACTGGGCATGAGAGAGACTTCCAAGAGGTTTTATTCTTAGACCAATGTGAGAACTCACCTTCTCGAGACTGCTATTTCTGCAGAGGGAACTTACATGACAGTGTTAAACTAGATACTTATCCTTGAAGATGCTATGTGTTCATCATTTGTCCACACAGGAAACGGACTACAAGGGAATACATGTACTTAGTTACCTATTTCTGTCTTTAGACAACTTAAGTTCATCACTTCAATGAGTAAAACAGTATGTTCTCTCACTGACCATCTCCTCCAGTCATTTCAATTTCTTCAGGCTGGCAAGTGAAAAACAACAGAAAAGATGAGATCACATCCAGACACCACGGAGTGCCCCAGTCGAAAACAATTAACATTGGCCTCTGGGTGCACCTTCGCTTTAGTTTGGATCAAGAGCACACCTTTGAACAGAGTTTACTGACCATCCTCACTTACAGTGCTTTTATTCATGTTGCAGAGTGCCCTTTCAGATGCAACGCAGTTGGCAGCTGCACTTCAAGGGTACATCTAACGGCAAGGGTACATCTAACGGCCTCCAACTGCTAAGGAAATGAGCAACGATCACATTAGCTCCTCAGCACCAACTCTCCTGCTCAAGAAGGCACTCCTATTAGGCTGCAGTACCTGTTAATGTAGGCATAAGCTCAGACAGTTAACTCCAGGAGAGAATTAAAGCATGGAAACTAATTGGAAGGAGACACCAGCCTGCTTAGGGATAGATCTTTGGTTTCCGTCGCATCCCTTTTCTGCTGGCTAGCCGAGCTGGACTCCTAGGATCCCTTCCATAGGCTCCAGTTCTTCCCTGGATGTGGGCTGAGACCTGCACCTACCGCATGGTTCAGAATCCATCAAGTGACGCAGCCTCTAGGAACCAGCAACCATTTAATACACAGAGAAAGCGTGCCACATGGCACTATTGCTACAAAGAAGTAGCAGTACTTCCTTCAAAAACTACTTACCTTCAAAAACTAGAAGTTAAATCCTAGAATATTTGAGAAATTATTCTCCTTGTTTATATGCCCCAAGTTTAAGTGTAGAAAAATGTAGAAAAATTGAAAGTCTTCTACTCCACTAGGTGGTGTAATTTGTCTTTCTGTCAGATATGGCCTTACAAATATTCCCCCCAATCCTTCATTCAGGATGGGGCCACGAAGTATCATATGAAAAGTGAAACAGGAATCTGGTCTACAGGAGTCAGCAACTCTAATCAGGCCTTGCCTCTTTGGTGTTTTCTATGAGTCATTAAAAAAGCTTCTGTTGGCAAAGGATAACTTACCTTTAGAACATTCCTAGATCCACAGAGGAACAAAGTAGGAACCTAAAACAAAAATATCATGGTCACCCCCCTATTTCCTCTTACACCCAGGCACCATCCAAGCTGTTCATGTGATTTAACTCGTTTTTTACAGTGTAAGATTCCTAGAAGCTCTCTCCTTGGTTTATGTCTGAGTTACAAGATGATGCAGTCAAACATACTCCTGGATCTTTCTTGGCCAGTTACGTTTGCACTTGCATGAGTATAGTTACATACAGGGGAAGCAGAGAATGCTAGCCTGCATAACACGGTGTATCTTGGAGGATATACCCTGGCTAAATGCAACCCTGGTGGATATATCCCTCTGGCTGAAACAAAAACGACCTCCTTGGCCGATGCCATCCAACTCTTGGCTTCAGCTGAAGTCCAGGTTTTAAAAAAGTATTTCTGGATCATAGCTTGCTATTTAGACATTTGTAGGCATTTATTTGTTCATGCTTACTAAGTAATATCTACTGGCACGAATACAAAAA
>VYZV01007299.1:101572-128443 GCA_013401275.1 Pandion haliaetus | reverse complement strand
GAGCGGGGGGGAGACCCGGGGGGCAGGGCCGCCCCCCCGGGTCGGGGCACACGGCGGGGGGCATTGAGGAGGGGAAGGGGAGGGCTGCCTGCGGCACGGCAGCGTGGGCGGCCGCCCCCCCTCACCTGAGCCGCCGCAGGGGCTGCCGCCCGCCGCCCCGTCCCCGTTAAAGTAACACGGGCGGAAAGAGAAGCGGGCGCCAAACGTGAAATACTCCACCGAGTAAAAACAGAGGATCGGAACGGCGCTGCAGAACACCTTCTCGCGAAGGTGTCCAAGGCCGGTTTGGCATCGGCCAAGTACAGACCCCTTCGCCCCGCCATCACATGGCATCGCTGCGGATGCCCTCCGGAACTGGCGTTTGCCATTGCCGGCTGGAAACAGCATCTTGCCTCCACAACTGGCAGCGCTGGGAAACTGAAGAATGAAGGAGGAAGGAAGAGAGCTTAAAACCGTCTCATCCGAAACGGTTTGTTCTGCTAGAGAGGGAATGTTGTCCTTCTTCTAGTTGTTCTCTGAAATTCATTGAAGGCACTGAGTAGTCATCTTGTCTCTTGAGTGTTTTTCAGAAAGCAGCCCGTCCCCGTGGGACAAGCCACGGTGTCAGCTTTTCCAGTCCCACGGCTGGGATGGATTCCAGAGTCGTGAATCTAGCTCTTCTGCTCTCGTGACAAAACTCGGGCACTAAGTGGAAGAGACTTTTTGTGATGAATATTTTCCTAATATTTTTAAATTAGTTTTTGACGTGTCATTTGCATTTCTTTCAGGCTCTTGTAGTATGGCACATTGTTTGGGTGTCGGGCAAGTGATGCTTCTGATGGGACTTTAATTTAATTTGCCACTTTTTCACTTGTTCTCAGAAAGAATCAATCCCTCTCTGAACTAACCCCAGGAATACAATCCTGATTGCTTTTACTACACAACACAATTTTCATTAGTCTTGATAACCCAAGGGTATGAACTAGTGCATCTATTTTTCTTTAACCTTCCGTCCACTTACTTTGAAGTACAGAGAGCGACACAAAGCACTCTCCTGCACTTCCTCTTTTGAGACTTCTCGGCTAGTGCTCAGGAAGCCAGGGAGAGCAAGAGCATCACTTGAAATAACAGACCGCCAATTGTTCATGAGGCAGAAAGGAATCAAGTCCCCTTTTTTTTGTCAAAGTTGACTAACGCTCTGTCTCCAAAGTTTGCACAAAATACCAACCTTACTGGTGCATCTCACACGGATGTCCACTAACCTAATGTATGTAGTCAGTCAAACCCTCTATAATGAATGAGGAATATGCTTTGTGATTGGTGCTGTCATGGCATGGGGCACATGGGGTTTGTATCGTGCATGGGTACCATCCGTGACTCCAGTTCAGTTTGGGAGCTGTGTTTCCTCAATACAGTAACATTATCAAGTGTTTAGTAGCATTCACCACCCGTAGCCAAACCCTGCAGCCACAGTCTCACACAGCTTCGTCGCTGGCACGCAGGCAGCTGACATGTAAGTACATGCAAACTGATCTCGCCACTCACCTGCTTCATCTGAGATGAATCATATTAAATCCTAAATGATTTCACCAATAGCCTCATGAACTGACACGAATGCCTCCTCTCCCAGTACTGACAAGACAGAGTTACCTGCTCATACAGATTCTGTTTGCGGAAGCCCTAGGATCCTCTGCTGATCCTTCTGGTGCAGATGTGTGCACAGAGCCCTGGGAGAGCTCCTTGCTCTCTATGCTCACTGGGGCTTGTGGAGAACCAACCTCACGGACTGTGTGTGATATAAAACTCCTGGAAGTGATTCAGTGCCAGTAGCTGGACTCCTCAAGGACACTTCTGTCTTGCACCTTCTTCCAGACGGCGCTGCAGCTTGGCCCTTGGGAGGCAGCCACTTCAGGATCCTTCATAATTTAAGCAATCATACCTCCGCTGATGGCTCAGTTCTACAAGGATTTCTCAACATACTTAGCTAAGTACCTAGTCTTAAGAAAAATATATTCTTTAACACTTTACACCATGCTTCGGATGTAAAACAGGGTCTGCTAAAATGTTCACATTCCTTCTGCTGCTTAGGTAGATTGCCAAAGTCATCATACCAGTTTTTATGATGGTGAGATCCCACCTGTCTGTGTTAGTGATGATTTGGGAGCAGGATAAATCCACAGCAGGAGATGTTACATTATTGACACCTTGTAGGTGACAAGCCACAGCCAAAGATGTTTTCCATAGCATCTTATGCCCTATATATTTGCTTGTGGATCCTTATGTGAGAGTTGTGTTAATGTCAACAACTACAACAGCTAGTGCAAGTCATCCTGATCTATATAAATGCTTTGCTATCGCTGGAATGGAGATAGCAGTGTGAAATACACTGACCAGGTGTGCATTTTAGGTTGCTGCTGCACAAGAGACCAGCTTAGAGTTTCGTTTACGCTGTCAGCAGAGTTTGAAGGTTTCAACAGACAGCATACTCCCCTGTAAAAAGCCTGTGTGATGGAAGATGTCTCTGGAGGTTCCTCTCTGAATGCCTAGGGACTCATTCTTATTTACAGTAAACTCTTTACACCACCTGAGCCCTGTAAGTAGGCACATTTGCATCCTCTGTGCAAGGCCTGCTTGAAAGATGAAAATGCTGTGGCAAGACATCCCTGTGTAATAAGTAATCCTTGCTTCCAAAGGCCATCCAGGGTGAACATGGGACTGCTCTAACCTTCAGCCTTTGAATACAGGACACAAAACCTGCTTTTGGCTACCTTTCCCCCCCTGTTATATCCCTGCTTCGCATGCCCTCAGGCATTCAGAGGATGAGGCTCTCAGCCTCCTTCAGCCTTCAGTCCTTGAAAAAAAAAAAATTCACCTATTCAGAAGAAAAAAAAAGGGCACCACAGGATGGCCACCAGGCTCCTGTGTTAGAAAAGTCGACCAAGACGTTCTCTCGTGCAGATTCCTCATAATCAATGTCAGGACCTGCTGAGCATCTAATCACTGCAGCCGGTCACTAAAGGTTTAGTACTCTGGTTGTGGAAATGTAGTGAAATTGGTGTAGCTAATGTTTGAAGTCAGGTGTATCTGCCCTTCTGTTGTGTCTCTCTGTGGATCTAACACAGGAGGGGCACTCTTGCTACACCAGTTCAGTTAAACCTATCCTTTCACCATCCTTGCAGTACAATAGCCAGGAATAATGTATTACCCTGTGGAGTTTGATCAGTAGTAGCTCAGGGGATACTATGTTATAAGACCTTCAGATAATTTAGTGATGACTGCATTATTCAAACAGTTCGGTGTTCGGGGCAACAAAGACCTTGGAGCTGCAGAGCATCTTGTACCCACGTGTGTAACAAAGAGTAGCAGTAACACCAGGGCCTAACTCCCCTGGTACCAAAGCAGATGTAGGCACTCAAAGGCCTTTTAGGTATGGAATCTCATTGAAAGCCAACAGGATTCAGGGTCCTAACTCACTTAGGCATTTTGGTAATCTCTTAGCATTCTGAAACATACAGGGGGCTACTTTTGAATTAAGAAAATTGGAAATAATGTGTAGCTGAAAGCAGAATATATTTCCTCCATTTATGGACAGCAGACTAGGGTATTCTCAGCACTTTTTAACCATGTCTGAAGCCCTGCTGTGCATCTCTGTGCAGCTTTGATCTCGGCGTAATACAGAAATGACCAGATTTTAGTACCTATTGTGTCAGATGAGATGATGTTGCTTCAGGGCTGAGCATGATTTGATTTTTGGTGCTGCAGAAAAACCTAATGTCAAACAGGGCAGTAGAATGTCCTTAACTAAAATTATCTCGTGTCCTACAGCTGTCTAAGAGATTTACTGATCCCCCTAATAAAAATAAACTATCTCAGTGCTGTTGGTGAGTCACAGAAAATCACTAGGTTTACTCTATTGATGGGCAGCTCTTTAGAAATCCCAATTTAAACAAAAGAGATAAATGCTTTATGGAGAAGACGCCCAATTATGCAGCTGCACAAGCAAGCAGTCACAGAATGGCCCCACGTACAAAGCAGCTGCATGAACCCAGTGTTGTGCTGTGTAAATGCCATGGGAAGGGCTTTGCTGGAACTGCAGACCAGATGATAGGCAAGGTGCAAGATAATGCAGGCAGGAGCAGGGAATACAAGTTTATACCGTATCCCTTCTAACAGCACGGCATACCTTAGGCAAAGCTTCAGAGCATGTTCAGCAGGCTTCCTGCCACTGTAAAAGCTCAATCAAAATAATGCCAGGACAGGCTAACATTAGAGCACAAGTCATGTTAAGGTCTAATTCTGGTGTCTCTTGCTAATTGGTGAAAACGAAGCAGTCTGTGATCATGCATTTCATTCTTGTAGACTCTCTCTGAGGTTACAAATTGGTGTGACATGAGATTAGGAGAGTCCTGGAAAGTAAATACCCACTAATACCTCATTATGAACTATTAGACATTTATTCGGATTGGTTTAAGCTGAGAGGACAGCTGGTCTACAATGGTTTAAAGAAGGAAGCAAATACTACTAAACATCTCCAGGGTCTTCTCTGCTTCTTAAAGGCATTTGGGGGGTTGTTATCTGTTGTCTAATAGTACTATATCTACCATTTAGAGGACTCAACTCAGAGGCTCTCCTCAAAGAATTAGCCTGCGCTAAAGCCAGCCACCTTCCTGGCTCCCAGTTCTATTTATTGAAGATGCAGTTATTTTAACTTTGTACCATTAGGCCTTTGGTTATTATAGTGTTTGTCTTTGCTTTCTTCATGTTTAAGAGTAGAAAAACTATTTAAAAGCCTCTAAAATGTAACAGAAGCATCTGATACTGGGTGTCACTTACAATAGCTGTCTAGTTATTGTAAAATCAATACAAGAAATCAGCTTTCCAGACTTAGAATTTCAGCATGGCCAAATGTAAGGTCATACACTGAGGAAGAAAGAAATACAGTCTTACAAATAAGCAACTGACTATTTCAGGGGTAATAATGACTCAGAGAAATTTAGAAGGCATATGAATAAGCTGAACACGCTAAGTTAAAATAATACTTACGTGCAGAAACGGAACAATAGCACATAGGTTTCAGGAGATTAGATGACCTGCATTTGACTTGTTGCAACTGATTCTGGAAGACTTGTGTAGATTTGGTGTTCAGAGCAGCCCAGTGAGAGCATTAGTGGAGCAGAAACACGCTCTCTATTAAGGTCCAAGGATGCTGTATTATAACAAAGGTAGGGAATGATTTTTACCATCATCAATACAAATTTTACAGTATTAAAGGTACAGGTGATCTCTAAAAGTTGTATTCTCTTTCTGTAGCCCTAGTATACGCCATGGAGGCTAACACTTAATAAGTGCAACTGTTTGAAATTCGGCAAAATTCATCTCAAGCTAAATCCTTGCAGCATAACAAAAGACAACTTTGCAGTCTGCAGGGCTGGATTTAAGAAACTTTTGGAATAGCTCAGTGTACCTTCATTCTGTTTGTCCATACTGAAACACTCCATTTGCTGCGATATCCTGAAATTGCTCTCAATACCAGATGAGATTTAGACAGTAAATCAGTTTTATTTGACTGAATTACAAATTCAAGAAAATAACTACTGAATTTGGAAAACAGATGCAAAGTAATAACTCAGCTCACTAACTACCTGCATTTGGATATTCCCAGGGTCCTCCTCTGTTCCACTCAGCTATGGACTGACAGGACAGAGTCACAGCCTGCTGGAGCCAGAAGTGATCCCTCAGATGCAGCTGGAGACATACTCGTCCGGGTTTGTCTCCTCTAAATCGGAATCTCTCACCTGGAGCAAGCCATTTCCTCCAAGGTTCTAAACTAGCAGTGCGTTATAGGGAGTGTTAATGCACCCCTGAGAAATGTCTGAATTCCACAGTCTTGATAAATAATTTAATTAGGTTATCAATTTCTGGGCCTGTCATTGATGAAAAAATGTCTGACAGATCGGGCAGAGGTGCTTTCAAAATGCAACCTCATGCTGGGTGACCTAGATAGAATTATGCCCCTAACTTGAGTCATTCAAGAGTGCAACTATATCCCTGCTTTACATCTTGGTTTATGACCAAGCATTGTGTCATTTCTGAGTTTTCATGAGTCTTAAATATGTAAACTTCCTGGAACACAAAATTCTAGAGCAACCTGAAGCACTGAAGGGTTCAGCTAGCTCATTACTAGCTTTAAATAGGTACTAGTACCAAGACAAACATGGGGAAAACTTCAGTCATCCTGGCTGTTTGGAGACAATCCCAGGAAAACAGAAATAAAAGTGGTCTCTTCAGTCTGGTATACAAAACTCCAGTCACTGGAAGTTAAGCCTAGAGAAATTTATATTAAAAATTAAGTGCTTATTAGCTGTGAGGAGACTTAACCACTTGACCAACTTTCAAACTACCTTACTAGACTTTTCATCCCTGCAAGTTGTAAACTGTGCTAACAACAACAGCTGTCACATGATGCAGGAAGTAATTCAGAGAAGTTCCATATCCTGAATTATGCAAGAAATGACATGAGATGGTCACAATGGGTGAGTCTAAACCAGGACTTAAAAACACATCCAGCTTGCTGAGTGTAGGTTTGTACTTTGCAAAATCTAGAGTCTACTATGGGAGAAGATGCAGATATACACAGAAAGGAAAATAGACACATAGTCCCTGCCTGGATAATCACAGGACTCACTTTCTGGACTGTACTGCAGCAAGTGCCAGTGGGGAAGTATAGATACAGCCACTGTTCCTTTAATTCTATACATCCATGTGTACATGTTTCAAAAGATCTCCCCCTCACTGTGGCAGTGGTGAACATAACCCAGACCCTCTTATGTATCACAAAATCCTTAACTAATCTTGTAATAGTTAAACAAGGTTTCTAATAGCATCTTCCTCCAGACCTTTGAAACTTTCTTGAATGGCTGATCAGCACTGCAGCCAGAGCTCAGAACATCCAGAGTCCAGAGCCAGCGGAGGGTGCAGGAGCAGGGTGACTCGCTCACACCACGACTGGCTCAGTTGTTCTGCTAAAAGAAGGGCTATGGAGAGGAAACATGGCACAACTTTCACACCTTTATCTCATTGTCCTTTGTCTCCCTCACCCTTAAATATAATCCTTCTTACATGTCAGCATTTCATTTTATCCTTTATAAATTTACCTAGAAGTTTCCACTCATAACAGCCCACGTTTAAAAAAAATAAGTAAATAAAAATGCAAAGTCAAGAGTTCAAAGGCTGTCTGAAAGAACATGCCTGATGGAAACTTATTTCAGCAGTTTCTTATATTGCAACACCATCTCTATTTGCATAATCACATGCTATTTTGTTTCTAGAGAAGCTTTTCCTCGCTCAGTGCTCAAGACAAAGACTGTTCAGGGACTGGCTCAAGGCTTTTTAATGTGTCTGTCTGATACATAAGATCTCTACCCAGCACTTGCTGGGAGGAATAGCAATGAGTTGTCCTTCTACCATCTCATTTTACAGAACATGGAGGCAGTTAAAGAGATTAGTTTCTTATATTGGATGTTTAAAGCACTAATATTTGATGCTGGGCATGAGAAGGTTTAAGTGAGTGAAGCAAGGGGTGAGCACTGAAGAAAGGAAGTGAGTAGATGGATATGAGCTTGGAAAGCAGTTAGACGAGAAATTCAGAGGGACGGAAGGAATGGGATGGGATTGTTGAGCAATTAAAGCAGAAGATGGGTACAAAATTGGTGGGGGGAACAAGCAGGTTCAGCACCTGTAGCTCTCCCGCGAATGCATGTATGGCAGTTTTCCTGGTTTTCACTTAAAGGGCACTTTTCTTCTAGGGTGCACGGGACACCATTGCTCAGCCCCTGCCGCCCGCTGGAAGCTGGAGGTGGCCTCGGTGGCTGCCGGGGAGAGCCCAGCTCCCTGGCACACTGGGCAGCTCTGTGCGGGGGGCTGCTGGGCGACGGAGGTGCTGATAGGGAACGAGGTGGGATATGTCGGAGCCACAGCCATGCTGGAGAGCAGGAAGTAACGTTATTGTGAATAAACTGCTTATTTAGCTGACCAGATGGATACCGGTGCTGTCGGTGTGGAAGGCGCCTTTGAGGAGAGTTCGCCTGCCCCCCGCCGGCTGCTGCAGCTCAGCAGGAGTTGCCCGAGGGGCCTGGCGGGGGAGCAGGGCGGCACATTTCAAACCCGTTTCCACCATACTTTTGAAGACGCGGGGACTTCTGGCGTCTACCAGCCGTTTGGCAGATGACTCGCCGGGGCTCTTCAAGCGGCAGCGTCGGGGCGGGAGAAGTTGGACCTCTGCCGGCACCACCCGGCGGCCCCGGGGAGCTCCGTCCGTCGTCCCACCGGCGCCGGACGGCCGGGGCGTTGCCACAGCTCCCCCTCTTTTTCACGTTACCCTTCATACTGAAGGAGGCCCAAATTCTGCCCTTTCCGAGGCGCTGCTCAGCCGCGGAGTAGGGCGGGGGGCCACGGAGAGCGGCGAGGCTGTGAGAAAGGCGAAGGCTCGGCAGCCTGCCTGGCGCGGGCTCGGGCGCCATCTTGTGCCCGCCGGGCGGGAAGTGCCAGGCTGGAGCCGTCGGGCAAAAGGTGCCCCTGTCCCCTCAGGAAGCTAGGTACGTTATTAGGAGACGACTTCTGGAATAATGCTGGGGGTTAACAGCAGTTTACATGCGCCGCCTTTTTGTTTACCCTGCTGATGTATCATTTACAAATGTGCCCAAGGGATCTGGGAAAAACTAAAACATATAGGAAGGTTAAACCAGTCTCTCACGGATTAGCTTTTCTCTACTTTGTGTGATACGCACTGGATTTACAGCATCAGTCACTGCAGGGCAGAGTCCCAGGAATAAAGCACTGGTAAGGATTGTCTAAATCCTCACATCAGGGCCCTTTACATTGCAGGCGATTGCTGAATATATGTTTAATCCAGAAAAGTCCACTGCATGCAGGCTTTGTATCAACAGCCAAAACCCCCCCCATTTTTCCATCAAACGTATGTCTTGCATTAAAATCTGAAGATCTGGCATTAGGACGTGCCACAGGACAGGACAGGGCAGAGCGATGGCCTTCTGGCCTCCTGTCGCTCCCGGCCATCCTGGGATAGGAACTGGTCCCCACTGGGCTGAACAGAGAAATAAGCCAAAATAATAAAATAACAGCTCTCAGCATTTATTGCTAATTACTATCTGAAGTAGAACAGCTTCAGGTGGGGAAGATGAAACGGAGTTCTCCCTAAAAAAGGTCAAAACCAGTCAGCTACAGTGGTATTGGCACCCTAGCCCAAATCATAGAGCAGGCATCTAAAGCTGGGTAGGCTGCAAGCCAGACTCAGACGCCAGTTTTATGACAGTTTACAAGTTGAAAATGCTTTTGTCTGGTTCACTTCTCAGTGCCCAAGCCCAGCATCTCTCCTTTGCCCAGGCAGTCTGAGCGAGTTTACACCGAGAGGTCTGGGCCTCCAAACCAGTGGCGACGTGCTCTTGCTGACTGGGCAAGGAAGTACAGAAAACGTAGAAAACAGAGGGGAATGAATTAGTAAAGTAAATGCCACCTTCTCTGGACCTATCAAATTATTTCCCCTAATCTTCAGTGTAATTCACATGGGACTGTTTTCGTCTTGGTACAAGGGGCAGCAGGAAGGAGCGCCACACATCTCCGAATGGCAGCAGCCCTGCGGAGTGGGGAAGCTTCAACTGGCATTTTTCCAAGCTTACATAAACCATTGGAACAATGTTCTCAGCAACACGAGATGGCTCCTGTTTGCAATCACTCAACTTTCTGAATACACAGAGACACCAAGGTACTGGACCCTTAGGGAAACCCTTGAAGCGAATGTCTCAAATTAGACAATTTCCCTCTCACCAGGCCAGCTCACACCCTCTCTGCACTTTTTTCTCTCCAGCAGCTGCCTCCCAGCTGGTTTTGAGGTCTCTTCAACTATCTCCCTCCACTTACTTGCACAAACTACCTGCCAGGCCGAGGAACCCACTAGATGGCAGGACAGTTTAAGCCCTTGCTATTTCTACCCAAATCACTTCAGAGCAAGTGCCCTGGGACCCCAGTGGGCTGTGTGCTGTGTGGACCCTCGGCAGCCCACACGCACCACAGTGGGTCTGGGGTTTATGCTCGCTGAGCACAGCAAATATAGACTGTGCCAAACTGATGGAGAAATGCATGCAGAAATCTCTGTCCAATTGCTTTTTGTGGGCTTTATCACACATAGAGCACCAGCAGACAGAAGAGAGGAATATGAACTAGTCCTAAGCAATTTGCTAAATCTTGAAGTATTCCTCTTTGTATGTATGACACATAAAGGATATTTGGAATACTGATAGTAAAGTGTAGCTTAAACCTCTTCTAGCCACTGCTCTGTTGTAATTTTTAACTAATGCAAGTGCAGTTATATTATTTTGTATGATCACCATTGTATGAAAGCTGCACAACAGAGAAGTGGCCACTGTGGGTCAGATCGTAGGTCCATATAACTAAATATGACAACTTGGATAGTGCAAACATATATGACGTTTCCACTAACTAGCCTCCTTGCATTTGTGTTTATGGACTTTCTGAGTTGGAAGAACTTTTCTGTATGATAACTGATGACTTAAAACTAAAGTTAGATATAATTCACACTGTAGTTAGTATAAAACCGATCTTTGTCTTCAGTGACAACTAGATCTGGCCTGTACATTGCTGTACTATCAATGCTTTGGAAACTTCTTTTGAAGTATACCACTTTGCGAACTGCTTTGCCACTCATTTCATCCATCCAAGCTCAGCCTATGCAGTATTGTACCAGAATGATGGTATATGACACAGGTGGAGATAGCTGTATGAAGAATCATAGCAAATAGGCTTCATTTTAAAAAATGCTTAATTACTTATCTTAATCTCTCTAAATGAGAACATTCTAATAATCAGTCCCCTACTCCAAAACCTATTTAGTCCTTTATTGCCTTACAGATAACAAATTGAACTCTCCTGTTTTACAGCAACAAAAGATGCACCTCAGCATGTTCATCCACCTCTTAGGTGAAGCTTCTGATGAAGGGCTGACCCAAAGAAAATTACCTTCCTAATGACATCTGGAAAAGATCTGAGGCCAATGTTCTGTATATTCAAAGTACCTAAATTGTTTTATATATGCACAATGAAGTTACAAAGGTTTCCCCCCCCCTTTTTTTTTTAATATGCAGAGTGACAAAGAATGAATAATTGCTTCATTAAGTTCTAAAATTTGGAGACAACAGTTACCTTTTTTGCTTGGTATTAAAATTAATTTCTTTGCTCTCTAAAAGCCCAGGATAGTGCTGTAAGCTGATGAAAAGGATGCTATTACCTGTGCCACACTTGCTGGAATGGAAATTGGGATTAATGCATTATAATACCAGATTAGCCTTAATAGAAGTTTGTCGATGTAATTTATCAAGGTAATTAAGTATGTACCTAATTTTAGGCACTAAGTATTTCTATTGACTTCTGTGAGACTAGTCTGCATTTAAAGTTAAGCATGTTTTAAAATACTCTGCTGATTCAAGGCCATAACTTTGTTACTCTGTAGATTAAGAGAATGCACTGTCATCAATTACCCATCAGCAGAGCTAATGGGAGGGTGGTACAGCCTCGATAATGGTTGAAACTGGATAAACTGGCTCAGTGAGAAACGTATTCAGAAACACTGAATTTACTCTTTACAGGCTCAGCCAAAGTTTAGTAGTAATATTACCTATCTTTAAGATACTAAAAAGAAAATGAACCAGAGCTTTTCAAACTTTAGCTGTGCATTATAGTAACCCTGCCTAAACCCCAGACTACTGGACAGCATGGCATAGAGACTCCCAGACAGCTCTAAAGGGGCCAGCTCCTGTCTGCCGGAGTTAATACACAACTAATGAATTCTCTGGACCAAAGTTTTTGTGGCACAATGTCTCCCACACCAACCAGTGTTTGTGGTTCTGTTTATACTGGTCAGAAACATGCAGCTGGCTCAGAACTGGAAAGATTTATTTAACAAAATCCAGGGCATAACTAGATATTCTTTTTCTATATCTGAACTAACTACAAAAGAGCTCTCCCATGCAACCTAGACTAATAGTTGTTTAGACACAAACCATACATGCAAGTGGCAAAGAAGTACTTCTGCATGTGTAGCTTGGTTAATCTGCAACTAGATAATACACAGGCAAATGAGGACTGTGTAATATATGACCCACATATTATAGATCAAAAATATTAATCCTGCTTTTAATTGAATTGCATTTTAAATCTTCCTGTTAGTCTTTACTTCTTATGCAGTTTTTCTAATTGTCTTGTAAAATCCTTCTTTCTAGGCAGCGTTTTCTCAATGACAGGTTCATAGAGCTCAAGTACAAAGTAGGCACCAGTTTTCCAGTGTTGAGCACTCTTGACTAGTTCTAAGCTGTATGTCTGTAAGCAGTTAACTCCATGTCTGTATATAGCTGTGGAATGGCTTTTATACAGAGTTTAGCACATGAATAATTTGCTAAATTCAGCTGGTTCATAATTGGTGTTTTAATAATGAAAAACTTCAAAGCATCTTAGGCTAACAAAATACTCACTTTAAGTATCTATTCCTGTAACCCAAATTTCAGTGTCTGTATTCTCTAAGAGAGGAATCTAAATATACCCAGTGCTGCAACTGTGAAAAAAGAGAATGCAATACAGGCCATGACCCAGAGGAGCACTTTAGCATATGCTCCAGTTAAAGCATATAAGGCATTCTGTTTCATAATACCCAGCTACTTGATTTTCGTGGGATCATTTTAACTTCTTAACACTGAGCAATTTTATGCACTGTGATGCTATAAAGGAGGCTGGTATATGAGAATGGGACTGCAACCCAGAACAAGAGTGTGTACCACAAATATAGTTAGCTCTGAGTCCCTCTCGACTATGGTTTTCAACTCTGGTCCTCCAGTGTCAGCTAGTTCAGTCTCTCAGACTTTCTTAAGCCACCTGTTTTCCTCCAGTGGAGTAAGTTATTTTACCTTTCCAAACCTGAAAGTAATTCTGGGATGTTGCACTTTGGAGGGAACTAAGTGTCAGTTCAGTTGGATAAAACTGAATCCTTTACTGAATGGTCCCCAAAAGACAGTGCGTGAGTAAATGCACAGTAGGAAGGGTAAAGCTCTCTGCCAGCTATAAAATACATAAATAGTTTATAGATGGAATACTGGTAAAATGTGGAATGCACCCATCAGAGGTGCTTCCTCCGCCTGGCTACAGCCCAGCAGAGAGATTGTGTGGGCAACCAGAAGCATGTGATGTCAGTGTTGGTTAGGTTTCGAGAAGTACATAAATGGCTGCTGCCCTAGCCTGCAGTAAAGGTGCATGTCTGTACCCAAATCTTTGGTCTCCTACAACAAGAGAATAAATGCTAAGTATTTTCAGGAGCATGACCTTCAGCAGAGAAAAACCCCTGTGTAAAAATCTTTGTAAAAATCACAACGATTGAAACACCTTCATTGTCAGCAAACAATAAAGCAAAAACCAGATGAAATAAAAGAAATACGTATTACGGGGTTTTAAGTCTTGTCATACAGGAGAATCATCAAAGAATCCACAGAAGACAGAAAAGATTATAGCTATTTAATTTCCGCGGTGAGATTAAACAATTTTAATCACTTACAAACATGGCTACTTTATTTTAGATACACATGAACAGCTACAATATTCAGCCTGAAAACAGAAATGACAGAAGTGGCAAGACTGCTAAGAGTGGGAGAACTGAGATGATCTGCCATAATCAAATAGAGTTTAAAGCGAGTTTGAAAACAAACACTGGTGTTTAAGTAGTTTACAAAACCTTTTGAAGACAGGAGGAGAGAAAAAAATCGTTTCTTTTTTTATTTCTCACACCCATCTACATATGCCTAATGAGAACAAAAATCTCTGGAAATAAATTACAGATAATGTCTGTAATCTAATACATACTTAATATCATCTTAAGGTGGGGAGAGTGAATACCCCTCTGTGTCACAGAGAAAGAAGCTATTTTGGGAAATTAAGAAACAGGATTTTTATTTTGAAGCAATCGTTAGTTGGCGGTACATCTGCTAGGTATATTAATTGAAACTGTCAAAGAAGATTAGTTAGGAAGAATACTATAACCATGGGAAAACCCTAAACCAGATACATTCTTTAGTTCTCTTCCCATTTGGATGTGTAGAACATTGGTTTTGAAGGACGACAGTAGAAAAAACAGTAGGTCCACGTTAATGTCATCTAGATACAAGTGTGTTGCAAAATCTTGTCTGTGCTGCTAAAGTTGCTACCACACTTCAGAAGGGGTGGCACAGGGAAACTGGAAAGTCTGTCGATGGGTTGCATTAATCCACCAGTCCTTAGGTGTTAGGAATCAGTGCTTTTTCCTTCCGTCTCTTGACTTTCCAGCAAGGCTTTGGATGACGGCACTTCTCCACCCTCTGCTCCTTCATCTAAAAAAAGACAGAATTAAACATTTATACCACACACATTCTCACAGCTTTTTTATTGCAGCCAAGTATTTGGGTTCACTGATCATCTCTGTTTGGATTGGCTCTTTATCACCACACTCATGGGTGCTTTAGAAAGAGAGATTAACTCAAAAGATAAAGAACTTGCAGAGGCATCTTCCAAAAGCAATTGCCTATTGGTGTTGATTTGCCTGCTCCTTGCACATGCTGATCAATGTGCATTTGGTTGTAAGAAACAGATTGGAGGTAATGTTTTATTATGGTTATTCTTTTTTTTTTTCTGGGTCATTTCCAAAGTCAAGTTAGAATATTGCATTCCTCTGAGCATTGCTTGGTTTCAGGTAGATAATATTACAGTTTTTGAACATGGCAGTTACCTGGCTGACTTTCTTTGCCATGAAATACCTAGGTGAATTCACCCTGTCTTCACAAGATATGGGGATTTTTTGTTACTCTGATTTGAAAGTTGACTCTTCCATAGGTTAGAGATGAATGCTTACACAACTAACATAAGTAAAAGCTCCCCAGCATGCGTGGTCATTAGATGAAGAGTTCCACTCTGTTGCTTTTGATCTCAAATTCTCTCACTGAGAAACAGGAACTCCTCTTGCCTCAATTTCCTTGCAAAGCATTATCATTTTAACACTACCTTCAAGTCCCACATGGCATTACCAGTGCTAACAGAACAGTTCGTATACCCAAACCTAAGACAGCCCATAGCTTTTGGGGACAAGGAGAGATCTGCTCAGCATATCTGGCTGTACTGTCTTCCACTTTAATAGTTGTAAACTAAGGGGTACATTTTCAGCTATTTGCCCTGGAGACTTGTAAAATATCAAAACCAGCCAAAAGAGTTATATATCTTGGTCTCTTCATATCACAGCAAATATGTAATGCTGTACATAATTCATCAGCTAAAGCTCTTGGCAGAAACTACTTGATGTTGTAAGTCTGCTCAGAGATTTGGAGGCTTTGGAGTTTTACACTGGTAAATTAAGAACTGAGTTACTTGACACCCTTCAGCATTACACAGCACAACATTGTTGAGGAAAGGGAGACAGAGCAATCTCCACTATTGGCTGTTTCTGTGTGGGGTTGGATGTCTAATATTAATGGAGTCTTGCAGACAGGGTAGAGGAAAACAAATTGTTAGAGGAAATCTACTCTCATAGTTGGTAGCACTGAAGTGTGCAACAGGTGCTAAGCTGCTGAGTGTATCAAGACAGTTATACACAGTCACCTAGAAAAAAATTCAGCAAACAATAAAGGTTATTGGCAGAACGGTGCCCTAATGCAGATTACCAAATGTGGGAGACCAGTATAGCCTCTTTGCTCTCAAACTTCTTGCAGACTCCTCTTCAACATTTGGATCACCAGTGACACTAATCAACTGTTTAACATGGTTCCAGTATGGCCTCCCACCAGACCACCTGTGGAAAGTCTCAGCCCTCCAAAACTTAATGCACCATCAGAGGATGATCAGACAGGATACAGATGGTCTTCATTTCAGAGTTAGGCTCTGAGATAAACAGCTGGTGCCAAAATCTCTCCTGTCCATCTCATGAGAATATTAATTTGGTGCGGCTTGCAGAGTGCATGGAAATTTATATCACACAGCTATGATCCTTGTATATTCATAAAGACTAAAGCAAGGTCTCCTTTCTAAGCCAGACGAAAGGTATGAGCACATCCTGTTCCTGACCTTTCACTGTGACAGCAGCTGACAGCATTTTAGAAAGAGAGGAAATGTATGATCCAATGAGCATTAGCTAAATTTGAAGCAAGATGGAGAGAGTCCTCACCATTTCCCATAATCTTCACTGAATCTTTCAGAGTAGAAAAAAAATAGGGCATACTTTATATAGCCACGTGTCCATCTTCTCCACTTTTCTCATTTATCCAACTTCTTTGTTCTGAGCTGGAAATGGCTTTCATTTTTTTAACAACTTATTGTTAAAGCCAGAAACAGGCAAAAAGAGATGCCTGTTAGAGCCCCAAACATTTCACAAACAAACTGTTTCCCTGTCACAGCATTTGAACTTCCAAATTTTCTTTCCATTTTGATGAATTCTCCTCGTTTTGCTTGCTGTCTCATCAAAAGTTTAACTTACAACACAATGAGGCTGTAATTCCTATCTGATACTTGTAGAATTCCCAACCCCCAAAAGCATCCAAGCAGTCAGAGTGGACCTAACTGTATCCCGTATGCATTTCCTATTATCACTACTGCAAACTGCTGATAACAGAAACTGCTGCTTCCAGGCACACTCTGGCACAGCTATATGTCAATGACAAAAGCAAAGGATAATTCCATGCTCTTAACTGTTCTTCAAATCCTGGCAGTGCTGGTCCTTGCAGTTGTAAGAAAGCATCAGGACATTTTGCTAAAACTAATGTAGCTGTGTTTCATTTCTTCTTCTTAATGCATTGCACGGGCACCAGAAGAGGAGGATTATTCTGTCTGCAGGGCTAAGTACTTATTTTATGCTGTGCTGTAACATTTCTTTTAACAAGACTTTCATTCTTTCATGTTTATTTTTATCCAGGGGAAAAAAAAGATTGAAAAGAGAAATTTTGCATGCTTTAAAACGTATTTTCTTTCCAATACTAAACTTTCCAGAGGCCAAAATCAAACAAACATGAGGAACTCATCTACAGCTGTTCTATTCTTTTGTGCTTTGTTTAACATGGTTAACATGGTGCGTCTCCCTCAAGGTTCACTGCTCTAAACAATACAAAGGTTAGTTACACATAATGTAGCAATGAGTATTTCAGCAGGTTGGACTGGTCACTTCACTTCCACAGCTCCTGACACTAATAACAATATAAATTCCCGTTACCTCCCCTTTGATAAGGGAAACAGTTCTTTCCTGCTGGAGCCTGACCGTGCCAGGCAGAAGAGCTATTTGGAATAAAAAAACCCGTAATATTTGAAAACCAAAGCATTAAATGTTAAGTGATTGTGTGCTTTGGAAGGGATTTCCAGTGCTCCAGTTGCACACAACAGAAGGAGAAAACTGTAGAGACATACTTTTCATATTCCTAGGGAAAAATCTCTCCTCAAAACAAAGGAGTTTTAACTGGACTCACAGGGCTTGGAATGTACGGACACAGTGCCTGCCATCCTTCCCACTACTGCCCTGCAGCCTGAGGGTATCTGACCTTGTTGTCTTTCCCTTTTTATTGTTATGTCCACCCTCTCTCCTTCATAAATCTTTGTGCTGTCCCTTTGCAAAAATAATGCCTCCTTTCAGAAGGCATCATAATGCCTCCCACCTTTATGGTGCTTTAGGGGGCTGTAAACTCAACATCCTGTAATTGCTTTGGGCAATGTACAAGCAGGACGTGCATCCTCAGAGCCTGGGAATCCCTCCTGTAATCTGCTTCAGTTCAGATTCAAGGACCCTCCACTCCTCAGCACAGGCCTGCCTCCCACTGTGCTGCATCCACACCATCGCTGCTCCTGGATGTGGGACCACCAGTTGCGGTGGCGTTTGTCACAGCAGCAACAGTGATGGGCATGAGAAGAAAAAGTTACTTCCAAATCAGAACCTAAAAAAGCAGGGGCAATGCATGCTGAGGGCCAACCTATAATTCTCACTTCATAGGCATTAGAAACCAGATTTTTCTGAATCTGAAAATCCCCCTGAAAGTAAAAAGAACTCAAATGTAAAGCTGGTGTTGATTAGACCTGTGCTAAATCAACAGAGCACCTTATCAAATACAAGGACATGGCAAAATAGGACACTGGTCTCAGATAGCAAAGTTGAATGCCTACTAGCAGGAGTAAATCACTGTAAACCCTACTCTTAATGTATATGCCTGAGTTAGGATAGCTGTAACTAGATTAACAGTGCAACTTGCTGTCTTGTGCTAAGTTATCTCAGTGCAGGAGCAGACCCCAATTTATAGCTGGAGTGATGGTTTTCCACGCTGCCCAGCAATGCAACTGTGTTCGCTCTTCCTCAGAGGAACTGGAATTGAGTTCCCAGCACCTTTCCCCAGGCTGCTGAACACTCTGTCTGTGGGTGGATACGGCAGACTTAGTCTGGGTTAAAATTAACTTGTCTCATCAGGAGGTACAAGCGGTAACTGGTTTGGAAGGTTGAATTTAATCCTAAATTAAGAAATAAATATTAGTATTGACATAAAAACTGCACAGTGGCCGAAGTCTTAAGGAGAAAGCAAAGGACAACTGCATAAAAATGTGCGTTTCTGTAATGTGCAGCCATTACCTTCTGAAACTGAGAGCTCAGCCAGTTTGTGTGGCAGGTCTGAAGTCCCAGCACCAGCAGGAGAGCCCAGAATATCTGGTAAAGCGTTGCGGCGTCCTGCCCGTCCTGATGATGCAAAATCTGTGACCACAGGCTCCACATCAGTCATTGCTGACTCCTTTCCTCATAGCAACATCTACATATGGAACAAACAAAAGAAGAAAACAGCTGTAGCCTGGATGGATGCTAATCACCTGCTCAACAATACAATAGCCATAGGCTTTGCCCAAGGGGTCTTTTGTTATTAAAAGCCATGTATTTCAATACTGAGTGCTTAAGCTTTATTTGTGCCCCAGAAGATAAAAGAATCTCTGCACATTTCCTTACATTGCCATTTGCACATCAGACTAGCACAATGAACAGCTCTGTACCTACAAGAAACCTGTGGATAGTGTCAGCAATACTCCTTTCTGCTGGCTGCTTGTATGTCTTTTTATGATCTGATCCCTCCTTTTAAGTGGTTATGCCATCCAACCAGTCGGAAGGGAACTGAAATTCTATTTTACCATACTGTATCTATGACGCAAAGCATGTTTTCTTCATTATGAATCTTGTTTGGATTCTTATTTAGAATCCTAATTTTTTTATTCTGTTTTCCTCTGCTCCTTGATTGCTTGGTTTCACCTCAGCTTGTGCATGTGACTTTTATCTAATAAATAGCTGAATCCTGGAACTAACAGAGCCAACAGTGCCCAGATCCCTCGATCCCTGTCTCAAAGCCCATTGAATATTCAATTCCTGCTGACCAAAATGGGCTTTGGATCAGGCATAGAGGTGTTTGCAGGATCACACCCCAGGGCACCAGCTTAAGTGAGAGCACCTAGAGCAGAAGGAGGTGATACTTAGCTGCAAGTGGCACACAGGGATACTGTGTGAAAACTGCCATTAGCAACTGTATTATTAAGAATCACAAAAGACTATCATACCAGAATTGTACAGAATAATTTCTGATAATTAACAGAGTAATTTTTAATAATTAGACATTAATTGTTCAATTAAAAACAATATTTACATGCTCTTTATGAATGCAGCTCTGTGTACAATGTGGGAACAGGAATGTTTTCTGTGTAAGTATGGTCAGTGCTTTGTGTGGGAAGGGATACAGACGGGACTGGTTACCAATCTGATGGAAAGCTGTCAGCTTTTGGTTGACAACTGGCTGTATTTAGAATAAGAACTGGATAAGAAAAGTCTCAATCATTTTAGAGATGTTCATATAAGAAGCAAAGCATCATAGTCCCCCTTCTAAAATTCTGCTAAGGTTGGGAAATATCAGTGCTCTCATTTCACAGATAGAAAAACCGAGGCAAATAGAGATCAAACATGACTTGCTCTGATATGCAGGAAGCAGGGGGCAGAAATTTGATTACTGATGCTGACCTGGCGTTCCCACCACAAAGAACATTTTCCTTTTCTCCCTCAAAGTGCCTTTCAGCTGTGTCACTCCAATAACAAGAATAAATATTCTTAATCTTCTTTGTATCTCTAAATACTTTGTAATAAAAAAAAGGAATCCTTCTTGGCAAGAAATGAAGGCATGAGTAAAATCTGCAAGTCTGAAAGATGACTTGCACATGCAAATAAACCACTTTCTTCAACCAAAGTCAGTAACTGAAAGTTCTGACCTGGAGATTTAGCACAAAGTTCCTCTCTTGCATGAAAACAGTCATGTCATGTCCAAATGAATCTTGTCTACAAGTAGCAAAAATACAAAAACTATATATACATGGACATTCAAGAATGCAACTTCGAGAAAATGTACAAACTATGTGTATCAACATTCTTGGTTAGCATTATACTATGTATTCATTAAAATGGGTGAGGTCAGCACTTGACAAGAAATACCAGCATAAGGAGAACCCATATTTACAGACACAGTCTCATGGCTTTTTGTGGGTGTTCGTATTTACTTAACTGTAGGTGTCCTAAATATAGTTCTCCACATGCTCACCAGAGCAAGCAAAGAGACTGTAAGTTACACTTCAGAACAGGAAATACTCAGGATCTCCTTCTGCTTAGAAAAGCTGTTAAAATTTGTTCCCAATGTCAAAATACCAGTGCTGCTGCTGTTCCTGCCCATTTAATTTCAGCCACTTAGCTGGTGAGAGGGTAATACTGTTGCGAGCTGACTGCTGTTCACACAAAGATCTACAGAATGACCAAAACCCACCAAAGACTTTCTCAAACCTGTCTAGTGGACTTGTTTTTTTCTTTTTTTCTCCTGCATGGATGTTTTGGTCCCTAAATGGTTACTTTTTAAATGGAGAAAATCTGCTCTATAACTCACCTGATACGAAATTACTCTCTTCTGTAGTACAGTTTCACCTTACCCACCTTGTGCACTTGTTTCAAATACCTCCCTTTCCTCTGCAGCTCATCTCTTTCTCCCCTGATGTAATCTCCCTTTGTTGCATAATACTAGACAGCCCAGGAAGACGATGAAGGACACACTCTGACACGCTTTCACGTACTTTAATTTTGATTTATGCACTTGATTAAAAAAGTGTGCAGAGACAAATCTAGAACATCTGTCACGATGGAAAATCGGCTGATCATTATCCATCAGTCCGGTGGCCATAACTCAAATGTTGCTATTTAAAAATAATAAAAGTACACCATCCTTCATATATGTAGCAGTTACCATAATGTTTTCACCTTTGTTTTTTCTATACTACAGCTGAGGTATTAGAGGCTGAGGAGAAGACTGAGTTCAAAAGTTAAGTGCTACGCACTGTGCTAGCGCAGGATTTTCTCTAAGTGTATTTGAAAGACGAGGCACTACCCCAGCAGGCTTAGAACTGACATTACAAATCAAAACTTAAGTCCATTTAGGTCCATATAAATCAAAACCTAAGTCTACCTCCAAACATATGACAGATCATATTCAAAATAGCTTGCTGCTTTATATAATTTTGCTTGCTGCTTTATATATATATATTTATATAACTTTAAATAAATGGTATTTTGTTCTTCAGTGTTCTAAGGAATTTCTTCAATTTCATTCTGATGCTCTTATAATAGTATTTTCTAATGCCTATATACAAGTAAGGATGTACAGTTTCTCCACTCTTCATGTTTCTACCTTTAATTTTTTTTTTAACATAGCCATCAGGAAATAACTATATTTTTGGCATCTTTTTGCATCTGTTATGTGAGTATTTTTCATGCTTCCTCAGAGTAAATAATGATCACAGTGTGCACAGCATCTATTTTCCCAGTTCCACTCCTCCTCCCGCTGGCAACATCTCCTTCAGCTTCACTGAACTCATTTTGCTGCAGCCTTATCCAAGTTAGATATATCTTGCCAATGCCTGCATACAGTTGCTTCTCCCAGCTTCCAAATTACTGTTGTCATTTTTCTCGCATGTCACTGCTCACTAGACCAACGGTGCGCAGCTCTTCAAGAAGTGACAGATTTCCAGAGCAGAAGGTTCTCTACTTCCCCAGCTCCCTTTTTTCCATAGCAAAAACCAGGCCACCCAAGAGCAGAAGGGGACTGGGTGGAAAACAGACTTGAGCAGGGATGCAGGCTCTTTGCAGAGGGTCAACAGTAGGAAAGCAGGTGGACCTCCCAGAAAAGCTCACCTACTAAAATTAGAGACCGAAGGCTTTGACTAGCATCCCAACTAGTACTCCATCAGTACTCCATGACACCAGACTAACTTTGCAGCTCATTACTGGGCCATGCCATAGTGCTATGGGGTTTTGGGGAGTAATAGGTTAATCTTCTCATATACACCTCTGAAATCCTGGCAGGACCACCCAGAATGCACAACAGACCACTCAGGTGTGCAAGGGGGAAGGAAATGCTCTGCCTGTGAAAACGGGTTACTATCAAAAGTAAAACTCACTTACTGTACCTACCAGACATTCAAGTAAGTGTCCTCAGACAAAGCAATGGCAGGCAAACTACCAGTTGGATTTTCTTGAAGCAAGACAGCTCGTTTGTTAATCTCTGAATCTTCTTTTGTTAGCAGCATAGCCAGCCCCTTGGGGGGAAATGAGTCACAGAAGCTGGTGAGAATTTATTTAAATAAATGACAAAGGAAAAGAACAAATAAGCCTCCTGAAACAATTTGTGTTGAGGATCAAGGGAAAAAATGCTTGACAGTGCTCAGCTGCAGCAGGTGCCAGGTCCATATTAAATGTCAGTGCTGTCTCTCTTCCTCACGCTATCTGTTAGGAAGCAGATAAATCACCACCATACGCAGTTGTGAAAGCTCTTTTTTCTTCTGATCTTTTTACTGTCTTACACAGAGACAAAATACTGGTTTTGTTCTCCTTGGAAGGACAAACTCTTCCTCAGGAAATATCAAAAGGTTCCTGACATTGGTATTGTTGCAATTCCATACAGGAGACTGAAAGACCACACACATCACTCCTTGCCACTCAGGCACTTCTCAAAAACTTTCCTCTTAGGTCTTAGGAATATCTCTGTCTGCACTACCAGAGAAAGCTACACTTCCCAAGCACTGTTCCTTTTGACTGCCCCTTAATAGGAACAAAACGGAAAGCATGAAATCCTCTCACAAACACCTGAAAAATACAATAGCCAAGTAGGACTTTTAGAGCTGATTGATTTTGTGTCTTGATGGTCTCTTACTGTAAGATGGAGTGTTCTCCAAGCACCTTTACCCCAAAAGCCTGTACATTCAAAAGCTTCTACATAAGGAGACAGAAAACTTATTGAATGAAGTGCTTCCCACTGTGCAACTGAGATGAAAACCGCATCTCCTGGCTATGCAGTTGCCATGCTTTCACATCCTCTTCTGTGGCAGCTGCATCCTGACAGCTTTGCCTCCTCTTCCCAAAGATCTCAGAAGAGGAACATTCTCATTATACACGTTCATGTAATCCTTATGCTTGATCCTGAAGCATTACTAGGCCACACAAAAGGAAAAAAGCTAGGAACATTCATGCATTTAAGGAAGACAGTCCAGAGATTATGGTGATGACTAACAGTAACCTGGGCACCTGCATAACAATTTTTTTGAGAAAAATTTCTGTTACATGTTTTTTCACATCAGTAACATATGTAACACACTTGTAAGCCTAGTGCTGGGAAGCACACAGAAAGATAAGCAAGCAGTCTTTACCCTATCTATATGAAACACAGGCGTCTCGATTCTGTTTGGGGCTTACAAAAAGAGACCACGCATTTCTTAATACACAGAACCAATATAGCTAACTAGATGAAAGTTAGAAGTGAATCACTCAGGAAAAAAAGTAAATTTGTTAGCTTTCAGGTTTTTTAATACATCACTAAAGTTGAAACAAGAGTTCCTTTTATTATTTTGTGTTAGAAAGATGATTTGGGTTTCCTGTACCAATGGACATGGCCTCTCTAGTGCATTTTCTCTGAAAAATTTGTGAGTTGTTTTCCCATAGAGAGAAACTAAATTATAGCCCATCTCAGTAAATCTACAGTGCAGAAGTATGTCTGAGTCCTTCTACATCTTCTGTCTCAGTCTGGATGTTACAGCCCATATAACACATGGTGTTTTGGGGATACTATTTGAAAGTTTGGTATCTTGTATAACAGGTTTTCACTTTTGGTTCTTTGCAGTGTACACAGTGGGACAGACATTTAACACGTCTTGTGTGTTTCTTCTGCTCTGGATACGTGACCTACTCTACACTCTTGCACCAAGGGCAACAACCTTACTGATAATGTGTAAAAATGGCTTCCATACATGATTTTCCTAGTCCCAAACTGGTCAGTCTGGGATACCAAGATTACACCATTCCTCCATTTCCTGCCTCGGTGCTCTCAGAAGCATTGGATGAAGGTCCAAGATCTTGATCATGTTGTTCAGATGCTCATCAATCTGGGGCACAGAATCTGAAAACCTTGGCCAAAGCTGTAGGATAAAGACAGGAGCTGATGAATTTTGCCCCTTGGTGAGTCCAATTTCTAGCTAAATCTTGTCTGTGCTTTCATGAGGAATGCTTGAAGATGGGTAATTAATTTTATTATGTATTAAGGACCATCACAAACCTCACCAATCTTCAGCTCCAAATGCAAATATATCTTAACTTTTGCTGTCTCCTGTATACAGTACCTAAAAAGTCTATGTGTGCACTTGTATAGATAATGCAGCTGAAAGGACTGGTATAAGTCCAGTACACCAAACCAGCATTACAAGGTATGTACAGCGTGAAACCACTTTCTATACAAGTGAAATAGGATGGACTTTTTTCTGCCTCAGACTGGTATTTTGAAATTTTCAGTTGAATTTTCTGATCGCTTCCATAAAGCCACTATTATACTCATAAAAAAGGCAAGAGGAAAAAAGCCACGTAACTTATTAGTCATGCTGCTTTTACGCTTCTGGAGAATGCACAGATACTATGGTGTGGTTCACCCTCTACAAACCTGTAAAAAGTAGAACAGCTTTACTGTGAGCTTTGTCTGACCCTGAGTACGCACAGCGCTCTGATGCACAGAAGAACACATTACAAAACCAATAGCAGTTCTAAGTAATGGCACAATTTTCCCATTGTGAAAGAAAATAAGGAAGAGAGGAGAAAGGGTCATAATACTGACAACTGAATCAGAAGTTATCTGCAGCAAGTAATAAATGAAGTGACATTAGCTGAAGGCAGTCAATACCAGGCAAGCGAGCAAGTCACTTTCCAAATGTCTCTGAGTGACCAAAAGCAATGACAGACATAAGCTTTAGTTGACTTCACGGGAAACACAATTCAACATGGAAGAAACTCTAATGCATCAGCTATGCTGGAAAGAAATCAAATGCATCCTCTACTATGGAATAAGAAATGAAGCTCAATGCAAACCAACCAACCAACCTAATTCTTATTCTTGTATTTTGGCCATTCTCCCTCACAGAGTTTTCATTTCTTATTGCAAAATATATGAATGCTGCCTGTCCACATACCACTTTCCGAGTTCGGCCACAGAGCTCCACCCTTCCAAATCCTTTCTTAAGATTTGTATCTGGCCTGGAATCCAAGAGGAGTTTGTCCACCCATGGCAACATACCAGAGAAGCAGTTTAGGAATTATTTAGAAATCATTTTTTAAGGCTAATTTTGCAGAGGCCCTGCAACTACAACACATTGCAGTTAACCTGTAGTTGCAATTTTTCACATTGCCAAAGGCGCACAAGGAAATGAGTACCCTCCAACCTCTCTGTTGTCCTTGTTCCTCAGCCTTTGAACTGGGAATTCTCTAGGGAATAATCAAAGGACTTTTTCCCTCTACTTTGATAGCTGCTGCCCCAGCATCCCATGAACGCTTCCTGCAACACAGACAAGTCAACAGCTATGTAAGCCAGCATATGCATACGTCAGTACTGTATTCTTTATCAGAAGCAGCGAGGGATTTGGTCCTCTGCTTGCCAGCTCTGTGGAAGAAAACCGCTCTGACAAAACCACTGGGAAAGGCTAAGGCAGCAAACAGCTTGAGGCTAACTGGAGTCTACTTACACAATGCACTCTAGTAAAGCCATCAGCACAGTGCAATATAAAATGCAATTGAGAGAAGATGAATTTACAATTTAGCAGATACATGAGAATGGGACAATCCTATGCACACAAGCAACACATCTTTGTATCCAAATTCTCTTACTGGAGAAGGCCCAAGTCTCCTTGAGATCCTACTGACATGAATGAGGAACCTTTCCATCCAGTTCAGAGTGAATCAGAGGGTACTGGTACGTACAGGAGCTTCCCAGGAATGGAGACCCTTGTGGAAATGCCTACAGAAGACAAGGAGTTACAGAGAAAGAGGAGGAGTTGCCTGGTAGCAACATGTGGTCACAAAGGGCTGAAAATCAGAAGCACAAGATTGACAGAGAAGTTAGAGGCATGGGGAGCCTGTAACTGTGCTCATACATAGAGAGAAGGAGAGGTTAACTGAGGATCTATGTGAGATAAAGAAGTGACACAGCAAGCTAAAGGGACACAGGAAGAAAGGAGAGCTCTGGAACCTTACGGAGGAAGAGGAATGAAATCAGTAATAAGGAGCTTCTTTGGAGGACAAGCGGGATGGAGGCAGGGAGGAAGAGAGGCTTGGTAAAGTTTGGGGAGTGTTTCAGGACACCAGCTCTGCTGGAGGATGTGCAGAGATGGGCACAATAGAGAACCTATGGATTAGCAGCAAACTAGCTAGGTTGCAGTAAAACAGGCTTTTTTTTTTTT
>VYZV01007299.1:58891-101564 GCA_013401275.1 Pandion haliaetus | reverse complement strand
GGATAAATTATTTTGTTAACATGACACGTGCTGCAACGTCTTGTTAACTGAGTATGTAGCATTTATGACGATGCTTACAGACTGATGTTGTTTGGAGCATCAAAAGAACAAGCAGCTGCAATGTGAGCTTCTGCACAGAAGTGCCTCTTTTTTGCCCTGCCAGCAGCTCTCCTCCAGGGAGAAAAGTCCCTGTTTATTTCGTATTCAGACCTCCAGAGGGTCCCCTGGAGGCAGAAGTGGGTTTGATGAAAGGGTTTTCTTGCCATTAGGAAACTCAGAAAGGACACAAGCCAGAGCTCTCCATCTAGCCGTTGGGTGCTAACAGTCTGGCAGTGAGCAGGAATTGCATGTGAACAGCAGCAGGCACCTTGCTAAGTCCATAAGCCTTCAAAGCATGGGACTATTTCCATTAAAAAGCAAGGACAAGCTCTCAGAAGCACACTGTTGTTTTGGTTATGCAAATGAAAGCTGACTTTTGATTTTATGATCTTTGTCATGGCCAGATACCATTCCATAATTATATAAAAAACCAGATGAATCTTATTTGTATGATTCTTCCTCCTTCAAACCTACGAGCTGTATTTTTTATGACCTGGATCAGACCTGGAGAGCATCCCACCCTATGTGTGGATTTCTTGCCTGGTCAGCTTCAGTTGCACCTTACTGATGCAGAAATACTTGTGTTTAGCCACTTTTGCAGTCACACCCCTTAGTGCTTCTTCACCAAGAGAGGAGAGGATACTCTCTGTCTCATAATGATATGGTTCATGTCTGATGAACACTTCAGAAAAGCTAAAGTGTAACGGAATCCAAGCACCATTCTTCTCCTTAAGTTGGAGTAAAACTTTCCTGTTTAAATTTTTGTTTTCTGCATTCTGGTTTCATAGTGCCAAACACACACAAGGAGAAGTCACTACTACTTCCAGTCAAGACTCATAGCAGTCTGTTCTAATAAAAAACCCCCAAAAAACAAAAAACCCAACACAAACCAAACCAACAAAAACTGAAGTGAAACTTAGTAATTAATTGGTACTTACTCACAGGGGTCTGGATATAGCACTTAAAGCAAAGTCATGTAACCCTCAAGTCTTTATTGAGCAAAGTACTAACGCACTACTAAAAGCTAATTTTATTTTCTTTAGGACAGCAAGCTGCAACAAAGCCTGCTTGTCTTTGTCATGAATGACTGTAAATCTAACACTCCAAGTTTTTATTATTCGACCAGCTTCCTTAAGCACCAGCCTGAAAAGTAAAGCAGTTGACAACTCCAGCTATTTCACCGGTGTTTACTGTTGATGGGAGCATCTCTGCCACCCTATTCACAAAGAGCAAATACCAGTCTGAGAGCTGCCAAGATATCTTGTAGACATCACCCCAACACTTCACTGAAATAATGGTTCTCAAGGTCACAGCATTCTTTGCTTTTATCATGAAGCTCTCTGCGTATTTCCCCCCGTAATTACTTATTCTATCTCTTGCTCCACTTCCTTCTTCTACTCCACAAATGATCTGGGTTTCCTGAACTATTCTTCTGGCTCATCCACAAATACTTCTGGAAATCCAATCAAAAATACTTCATTTGGCATTCTTCACTGGATAGGATGTTGAGAAGAAAATCATGTTTGCTCAACTGAATAAATATTTAGTTAGTCAATAAAATATTAGCCTATTAACTCAGTTCAAGGATAGTAAAAGGTCTTTGATTTTGCAAATATAAGTGAACGATTGTAAGATAATTCTATAAAGCCATCTCAGCTTGAAGGAGAGCTGGTCTACCCAAAAGTTTTTCCAATGACATTTTTCTAACCAGTAGAAGATACTTTCTCTCCCTAAAAACTTTGTCTTGACCACGTCCTTAGGCCACCACAGGTGCTGGAAAGTTCTACTAAATCATTTTGGTTCAGTTTGCTCTCAGGGGAAGACACACCAACAGAGATCACTGTGCTTTTCACAGTAATCTGATGACTTTAAGTGAGCCTGGGCAGAAAACAGCCATTTGGCATGTGAAGTCTAATATAAACAAAATGGAGCTAAGCCCCAACTGCAAGTCACCCTGGTGCACTGAAGCACCCTTTAATGAGTTACTGAGGTTTCCCATTGCTGTGCTCGACATGGCAGTGACTTTACATTCACAAAGATGAAAAGTCAATAGGACATATGGCTACATTTTGAGAAGCTATGTTACATGACTTTCCTGCACTGTCTTCTAAAACTGCATTTTAAATCTGGACCCTCAGTTCCCTGCTCTGTATGTTCCATTTATATTTTATTTGTGCATTAGCATATATTTTTGCTTCAGAAACAATATTTCTTCAATAATAAGTGAATAATTTTTAATTTTCATTTAATTCTCCAACATACATCATGCTTACTAATACAATACCACTCAGGTCATATCCTCTAGAGGATACCTGTTCAAACTTGGTGGTAGTCCTGTTTACTGAGTTTAATGAAATTACAACTAGAAAAATCTGTCCCATCCAATAGTGACTCACCAAGAAAATAGACCGAGATTTGAGAAATGTGTCTTCCTTTAGGCTTATAATTTAAGTTAGATAATGACCTTGATTCACAAGACTTCCCAATTACATTTACAATAGACTTTAACTTACAAGTAAAAGAATAAATTCAATTACAATTCACTGAAACATATCCTGATAGTATAGGTTTTCATTTTGATCCTGCAGTATGCATGTACTTAACTTTATCTAATTGCAAGGCTTCTGTTGCTTCCATTGAAATTTGATAATACAGACAGGAGACAGCACTAGGAATGCACTCTTTAATGTTCAGGAGCAGATCACTGGGTTGGATTTGTCCCACTCAGATTTGGAGGTAAGAGTTGTCTCCAGTGGATCATAAACCTGCTGATACAGTCCCCAGTTATTTGTCTGCACCAGAAAGTCTGTGACTGCACCATAACGGTTGGAGACCACAGGGTATTTACATGCACACATAGGCACAATCAATCAGAACAAGGCAAGTCTCAGATTTACTCCTCTGCCAGAAAATTTTGAGACTGGGGGAAAAACTTACCAAAATTTTCAACAGAATAGGGAATATGGGGGTACAAATATTTGAGAGCATCTTGTCCTTAAATTTTCTGGGAATGAGCCAGCTACACCCTGCTCCACTGAATAGTGCTGATGAAATAGAATTTCAAATAAATTAAAAAAATAACCCCGAACCCACGATCTCTTGAGGAGTAATGATGGAAACAAATAGGCTATATGATTAACCATGGTACACACTAAGAACTTCCTTTCCTTGCAACTTATTTTGCATTAATTTTACACTTCAGGTGAAGAGTTTATCTGCAGTACTACACTTGCTCCTGCCTTCCTATTTTTAGATTACTCCATTTGTTTCCTCTGCACCTCTGCTGAAAGGATACCATTGATCACAGCGACTCATAAACCTCCCAGACTTTAATGCTATTTCCGTGTCTCTTTTTCCTATGAGAATAGGGCTAATAGGTGAAATTCATACTAGTTATAAGCCTAAACAAGTCAGTAGAATTACACCTGGGATACATTTGGTTTAATTTCTTTAGCCTTTCAATATACTTCTATTTTATGAAAGAATGAATCATCTCTATTACCCTCCAATGCCCTTAGCCTAGGACATTAAAACAGCCTTCCTATCTCAGAGATTCACGGTTATAGACTAGTTTGGTAAAATAGACATATTTCAATCAAAATTCTAGTAAAATATACTAAAGAAATTATTTTATGGTCTCCCTGAGCTTACTTGGCAATTGAGGAAAATTATTGCCTCTCAAAAAAGTAAGTCCTAAAAGCAAATCCCTACCTCCAAATATTACAGCCTATGTGCCTTTCAAGAACAAACACCAAACAGT
The DNA here is from genome assembly GCA_013401275.1 of Pandion haliaetus. NCBI lineage: Eukaryota > Metazoa > Chordata > Aves > Accipitriformes > Pandionidae > Pandion > Pandion haliaetus. Next base: position 97,705 of record VYZV01007299.1, on the reverse strand, counting down.
CATCTCCAAGGCATGTACTGGGCTGGAAGCCAGATAATTTCCATGCTGTTGAATGAATGTATTTTAAATTATTTCCATTAAAATGATTTCTCATTGAGGCAGATGGCTTTAAAAAAGTTATTTTCAATTTTGGTAAATGATCCTTCACTAAAAACATGCCCTGCTTTTGAAACACCTGGATAAAGTGCTTCAAATAAGGATCAAAAAAAGTGTATTAATATCCCAAATGATAATGAGGCTGCGAAAACAACCAGTACATACAGGACCATTTAAAAGATGACAGAGTAGAAAGTTAAAGTATGCTTTTTATAAATCACTTGAATGAAGTATGGCTGGATCCTTGAGCTATTTTAGCTGGAATGCCACCAGGCATAGAACTTTTATTTAACTTTCTTAATCTACATGGGCCATTGACACTAAAAAAAAGTGGAGGGATGGAAACCAAAATAGAAGAAAGCCATCAAGTCTTGCTCCTATTTGTCACACAAACAACATTAGTTGGGAGGTCCACATACTGAATCTTTTGGTTTTAAAAGTTTAACAATCAGCTTTCTTTTTCCTCATCTTTATTATTTTTAATTTATCATTTAGTCTGCTATATCCTGAGTAAGAGGTGGGTTTAATTTTGACATGTCAGACCAGAGCCATTCTTCCACAAGGAGTAGCAAAAGCAACAAGCAAGACCTACCTGAGCAAATGCTTTTACTTCGCTTTCCTCTGGAACAGAACTGAATAGGATTTTCCTACTGAAAACTGTCTTCCATTGTAAAGGGATCTGTACTTCCACTGCATGGAGGTCTGTTGGAACCATGCTGTTCCTGAATCACATCAATTTTAACAAAACTTTTTTACTAGGTCCAGGTAAGGCAGAGCCTGCCGACTGCTGCCAAAGAGTTGCTTCCCTGCAGTCAGGGGCTGGCGGAGGGTGGGAGGACAGTCAGCTGGAGTTACTACAGGTTAGGCAAGTGCTTTAATCGCTAGGCTCTTCGTTACCTCTGAAGATCTCACGTGCTAGTTTCATCCCCACAAGCACAACAACTTGACCTCACCGGGTCTCCTCACCCTGTAAAAGAGCCTGTGTACAGCCCTGGTGGTACAGGGCATTTCCTAATATGTTAGGAGGTCAGGAATGCCCAGACCTTGCTCGGCTTTATCGCAGGAGGGTGGTTCCTTTGCGCTCCCATCTGGCACTGAGACCAAGATGGTCAAACCCTGGCAGCCACACAGGCCATGTAGGAGATGGGGCATCCTCCACCAACACCTCCCTCCCTTCCCCTGAAAGATGCAGCATCAGCCCTGCCTCCACTCTTCCCACCCTCCCATGGCAGCAAATGCCTTCCCTCCTCTTCCTCTGCCCTTCTACAGCACCAAGTTCACACACCACCCCCCCAGGACACTCTCATTCCATGCAGAAAGTGCCAGTGCCCCTCTCCCCATCCTGCCCCACAGGACCACAGCAAGAGCCTACACCATCCCTGCAGAGGCTCCTCCCCAGGCAGCACCACGTGCGAACCTCCCCACGGAAAGGCAGAAGAATGAGCAAGGCAACCTGGCCAGGTTAATCACATCTGCCATTTCACTTGCTCACTGAAGGTGCTTGGATGCCAAGAAACAAGGCACCCGAAAGAACCCATTTCCAGTTGGTTAAAAACTACTGTTCAGCGCTGACATTTTGTAGCCTTTGGATTTTAGGTCTAATTGGAAATACCTCACTTGCAAGCTCCTCTTAGGATTTTGCAGCCCCCACGTCCTTACACATACCTGTGTAACATGTTGTGTGAGTTCAGAAACTGCTGAATGCTCAGAAACAAATTTTTCCTATCTGCTAAACTGATGACCTCTTCTAAAATGTTTACAAGCTCTGAACATTTCCTTTTTCAGCTTTGCCAGCGTAATCTTATTACAGCCTGACACCCGGCAGTGTAAATTAATCTTTTTTTTTTTCCATGCAAATTCCACAGAAGTGGATTTTTTTCTCCATTTTGTCTTACTAAGCACAGAAAGGGAGAGAAGGAGAAAACCACATAGGCGTTATCACTGAGTGAATCTTTTTTGCAAACTGATGCTTCTGTTTCTAGACAGATTGAAACCAACACCAAGCCCATCTGGAAGACACATTCTACAAAGATGCATCTTTCCCAGAAACACGCAGACCTAATTGCATTGCTTAATGGAAACTCCACAGGAGTTTTGTTTGTGGAAGGATGGAGTTGAGCTTTTCAAAACAAAAACCTGGAAATGGTACTGACTGACATGTGCAGATCTTTGGAGGGTTATGCTGATGATGTTGTAGTACTCAAACATCTACTCCTTGTTTTATGTACTGGCATTTACTGCATTAAGACCTGTACCTTCGAAAAGTCAAAAATAAGAAGGATGCTTGTCATAATTTCCTGATGAGCGCGTATCCTTTTTCTAAACTCCACTCAACACTGAAGATGAATAGAGCCTATACCTCCTCCCTAGAGTCTTGCATGAATCTGGGTGAGAACTGCAGATAGTGTGATTTCAGGAGACTCTCTTTTTTTCTGCGGGTGACCTCTGGTCCTTGAGGAGCTACAGAAGACTACAGGCACCATGGGAAACATTTTTCTCTGGTCTTCTCTGACACATTTTTATGGCTCACTTTAAAATCAGCAGTTGAGAGGTTTGTTTTATTTATATCTTGCGTTTTTCTCACAGAAATGCAGAAATACTTCTGAATTTTCTTGATTGCAGATGAAAAGACATGACCTTTCACCAAACAGACCTGTATGCTACACCCATTTTGAAACTATGGGTCCCATTCTGTTCCTTGTAACATCAACCAAACCACTACAGATTTGTTCAATGAAACAGAGGTTTAGGAGACAACTGCAGAAAATGAACCTCTGCAGATATCCCTCCACAAAAGCCCTGCTCATTTATTTTGATGGAGGCAGGGGGAAAGAAAGAGCAAGATTTGTTCCTGCCTTAGAAGTTTTAGCACTTCTCCCTAAACTGTGAAGAGTCCCTCAAATTTGTGAAGGGCCACAGGAGCAGTTTCGCCTGATGAATCCCTCTTCCCCTCTGAAGAAGGAAGAAGTGCACCCACAGAGAAACGGAACCCATTTCTGTACTTCTCAGCAGGGAACTCCCTAAAGCACCAACAGTCACAGCCAAAGGACAAAATTTGAACATATAATCTAGAGTATTTTTGTTTTTTAATCTACCCGCATTTATTATACCAAACAAGATGCTTACTCTAGTGTTTCAAAGGAGAGCCCAGAAAGACAAAGATGACTTCCACAGTGTGTAAAGCTCAGCGAGCAGAAGAGCATCAGCAAGGCTATGGATGTCTAAATAAAGGGAAACTTCTCTGTTTGCTTAGTTTGTTCAAGGCAGCATGGAGACAAGCACAGCTCTTTAACTAAAGTTCATTAGGAATGGTAGATGCTTATGAAACCCTGTTAAAATATTTTAAATACAGCCTAAAAGAGGTAGAGGACACAAATGGTAGAATACAGCAAATGAGAGCATAAGAGAAAAGCTACTTACAGGACAGCAAAAAGGGGCTGATGAATACCAGAGATGCCCAGAAACAACTGGAACGTGATCTCAATGTCTGGCTTTCAGCTGACTACAGCAAAACACCAAGGGAAAGCTGAACTGTCGCCAAGAGGGAAACAAAACTTGAATACATTTAAAATAAATAAACAGACTACAAATTCACATACAGGAGCACATGCCTTACAGATAAGACTTCTGGACTTCAGCCTCTCCATTCAAGGCACTTTTGATACAAAAATAAGTCCTTAACAACCACGTCATAAAACAAATTCTCCATCCTCCAGTAAAGGAGGGTGAATCTCTCTGCACCAGCAGTGCTGCTACATTCACCCCAAAGGTGGCAACTGCTGCCTGGGCACCATGCAAGAAAGCAAGCCATGTCTGTTCAGTGGTATTCTGCTATCCGAAGTGGTAACACATTACTATGGCATAAAAACCACTTTCACGCTGTTATAAGATAAATACTACTTTCCCACCACATTTTCAGCAAATGTCTACAACTGAGTTAATATTTCAGCATCTACACATGGAGAGTTTTCACAGTGGACATGAAAGCTACCTGGAAATAACCATACTGATTAATTTTGTATTAGCTGTCAGTTGATTTGCATGGAGAACTGACAAGCCTGCAGGGAAGAGGGTTATCTAGCATGGTTTCTTAGCAATCTGCCCCATTCTGCCCCCCAAAATGCTAAGTACCTTAAAGTTCATGGTTCAAGTATGCATGCCTTCAGCCCCACAGCACGGCCTTTCTTGAAGAGGGGCTGGGCGTGAGCTACAGAAGAAAACCACTGCTCGAGCTGTGGGCAATCGCAGAGAGGAATATCCAGGGAAGTGCCAGCAGCTCTGGCTTCCACCGTCTCCTCAAAAACAACCTGCCATCACACAACTACCAGAGAAGCAAATCACCACTGGAAAAGCCTCCCTGCTTTTAAAAATCAGAAAGGCTGAAACAATTTGAAGCTATACAAATAAAGTAAGCTTCTTGTGTGCCATGTACGTCAGCAGGGGAAAAAAAGGAAAGGAACACTGAAGAAAAATTAACTTCTCAGTTGAGGAAATGACTCAATGGTTTGTACGAAGTCAAGATAGTCTCCATTTGACATTTTTCAAGGGTCAGTCACCCACGGGTGGGGCACTGGGGGGAAAGTGGGATGTTATTTACCACTGGGTAGGTTTCTTCCAACACAGAGGACCGAAGCTGAGTAAAACTCAACTGCTGTAAATCTAGAGTAATCCCACCAGAGTTATGTTCCTCTGGATGCACATCCGGGCAACTGAGATAGGGGTCTTATCACAAACTGTTCACATTAGCCAATTACTTAGTTACTAAAGTGAAAATGGGACATTTCAGTGGATGTCAGTGGGATCATAAGGTCAGGTAGCAGAAATAGAAATTAATTTGCCTAGATACATACTCCCTTTTTGTACGGTGTCATCTTTATTTCAAATGTTTAACCTAAACCTAAAAAGAAAAGAAAAAAGGAAACAATTTGTTTAAATGGTTATATTAAGTTAGCCTTCAAATCACTTACGTATTTATTTGGGTAAGGTATGAAACCACACTAAAGTCTACACCGATCTATTCAACAATTCAGCACTTGCCAAGTATAACCTTTTCTTCCCCATATTCTCTCTTGAATGAACATTCTTCCCTCTGCACTTTCATATTAAGTGATAATACTTCCTGAAACCCAGTACAAACTTTGCCAAGGGCTCAGAGAACCCCTGCCTGTTCCACAAGTACTAGTTATAAAAAATGCTGCTCCAGAAAGTTATTAGAATAATAATACAAAGATCAGCATTTTGAAGTAGATGGGGGTTCGTGATGGACAGATTACTGGGTTTCAAAATATTGCAAAATAAATTGTACAGCTTCTCAACTTCCACCTCAACATTTCTGCAACAGTAGCTAATACAATAAAGAGAGCATAAATTTACAAGAAAAACCTCAATCTTCCCTGAAGCTTTTAACACTCTGTAAAATTAGTTTTCTTCTTGTGCTTGTTGATTATGCCTATTTTATTGGTTTTGCTTAATTAACACTATCCAGAAGAAACTTCAATGAAATAACTATGCTTGGCCATTGGTTAGGAGATATGCTTCATTTATTTTACAAGTATAGCTGGCAAGGCAAAGCAAGAATGGGTTTCTAACTAAGAACCAGGATCTAAAGAGACTAGTGTGAGTAAAGGGAGATGAAAAATGTTTATCAGGGTCACACCGACCTGTGCTGCAGTATTGGAAAGGAATTCTTTGGTTGCCACCATGCTGATGCACACACACAAGCCAGCAGGGGTAATGCAATGGCTAGAGCCCCATCAGCCCCCTTTCCAACCTATTTTATTTCCATCTATTCACCCTCCCTTCAGCAAATCATGCCTGGTATCAGCAGGGAAGCACAAAATTGTGAATGGTATCTCAAGTTAAAATGCTCTCTTGTTCCAAATCTGTTGCTCACCTGAAGATGAAAAACCATGCTTTTACTTCAGGTGATATATTACTGGACAAACTGTTGGTACAGTCAGTGCTCTGAATCACATCCTAGGCCGAAATGCTTTCTTTGCACACATGCCCTTTCAGACCTGACATTTTATGTGTTGATTTTAGCTGCTTTATAGTTACCTAAGTGCTGAGGGGAGGAAGAAAACAACGTGCACATACAAAAGGTCTGTTGATGGGTTCTCTCTTTTCTATTTTAAACTTCAAATGCACATATAGTATACATATTTGCAGCTTTCTGGGGTTTCTACCAGCTAAAGGATAGATTTTTCTGAACTGTTACTGCAGCTTCCAAAACTGTGACTCGGCAACCATGCTTTCACACTTAGAAGTTTGGCAAATGGCTTGGTGCCAGATAAACTAATGATCTAAGTGCTTCCTAATATGCAGCAGGATGCTTTAATGAAAGTTTTCCCATTACATATGTAAGGACAGATTATTTGCTGTAAACTCAGATAAACTTTGTTGGTCTTGCAGCACTGAGAGCATTCAGAATCTCACAAACAACATAATGTTTGGGTTGTGGAAAGTCTATTCTGGCATGTCATCATTTATTAAGAAACCACTTTTGCATTTCTCATTTCAAGAAATTTATTTTCCACATAATATTGCTGAGACCTTTACTTGCTGACTTTTTCTACAGTAAGAAGTTCTATTTATTCATTTTTTAACAGATGAAGAAAGTCTTCTCAACTTGAGTTTAGTGCATTTTAGAAGCTCAGTTAAGTCCTTTTATAGAACAACCAAGTTATCTTGTATGAAGTTTTTAAAGAAATAATAATTAGACCATGAGATACATTATTGGATTGATGTCCAGAATGCTCTTAGGTTTATACGATGCACATAAATGCATTTCAGGTTATTTGTAATTCACATTTCTTTTGTATTATTAGGTATGGATACCTCCACAACTCCTACACTGATGTCTGAGGACATATATCATCTGAATTCTTTTCTCTCTAAATGCTCTTGCCATAGCCATTAAGGTGAGATGACTAGGGACCAAAATAAATTTCTCTAAATTTCACTGGATGTGGAACTGTTCGGGGCCACACTACAGCTGATACAACACCGCTTTTCTGTAAAGTGAATAAAGGCAGAGTCAAGCCTACTGCAAGCAGCCATATGCAAAGTCAAGCTTTTTGTGGACTGTCATGATGAAGGCTCACTACTGTCCCTGGACTTCATCTTGCCTCTCTCTTTTCTTGTTCCACACACCACAATTTTTCATAGCATCTGGGAGTGGATTTTGATTCATTCTTCAGTCAAAAGCATGTGTATGTATAAGACAGATGCCACAACACCTTTGCTTGAAGTACCAGACCTGCAAAGTAGAAAGAAGCCAAACTGCAGAACTAGATGCCAAAGCTTTCTCTACCAAGTTGGATGCTTCAGAAAACTACTTCAGCCTACAAATTTCATACATGAAAGGAGAGCCACCTGGAACTAACCAACAGGTAATACCTGGGAGAAGGGCATGCCTAGGGATCCTGCCCATCACAGACTTTGCCTTGCTCTGGGTTGCCAGGAAGCACCTGCATCTCCTCACCACTCACTTCAGCTAACAAAGAAATTATCACCTCTGCAAGGACTCCTTCAAATCACCAGGCAGGGTTCATTCCTCCTTTTGAAAACATGCCCAGGAGAATACCTAGTGATTTGAAGAAAAACTGCCTTGAGCTTCTGTCTCCTACATGAATGCTTTGATCCCTAGGGAAGAGGTTAAGTTGACCAATAACACTTTCCACTGTGCCAAAGTATTGTAACTGAAATTCTGCTCTTTTGATGTCAATGTAAGTTTTGCCCTAGTCTTTACAATTCAACCTCTAATACAATGCTTTCTTTGAGGGGGAAAAATAGTATGTCATAGAAGTTGGGGGTCAGGACTGACATTAGTCAGGCCACCACTTGAAACACAGAGAAAAAATACTATACTTGAAACCTAAGGACTGCTTCTGTAACTTATGCAGTGACTATTTCTTATACAAGAAGAAAGAGGCCTTGGATTCAGTCCAACATTCACAACTTCCACATTTCCAGCTGAGTACCATAATGACTGCTCATTTGTCCCCACAAACCATGAATTCTTAGCTGTCCTCTTCTCTAATTAGCTTCCAACCAGCTGGATAAAAAATGTCCACAGCACTGAGCTGTTAGAAAGGGGTTAAATCAAACACGAAAAAAAACAAAACAAAATTAAACAAAAACACTGTATGTTTATTTAAGTAAGACTTGACACTAAAAACACTGACCAGCTGCAAGGAACTGCTGAGTTTTTATCTGAAAGAGTATCTTCCTTGCATTGCCAATATTACATTAGCAACATACTGATAAAGCAAGCACTAAAGAGGACCCCGACAAGGTGCTGTTCTCTGGGACACAACAGTTGCAAAACATCTTAGGACATTTACATGCTTCTTGTAACTGAAAGTAAATGAGATCAATCACAACACAGCCCTGCTAATCTGATGATAGGACAGTTGTAATAGCCTCTGTTGCTACATGCTATGTTGACTCACCACAACTAATAGTTAAGACTTTTCTTATCTCCCTAGGGGATTCGTTATTAGAATTTGTCCCTGCCAGTGAGGAGTTACCACACCTACAAAGAAAGGAACAGGATTAAAAGAAAGTCGAAGAGTCAGTTTTCAATTTTATGTATTATTTGCATGTACCAAACTCAAACAGTGATCATTTACTCTGGAAAGAGTTTTTAGACAGTTTTAATACAACTACACTCAGGAAAAAAATTATGCCTCTTGCCAGCCTTTGGTGAAGTTTAAATGCATGGCGTACACCAGTTTGCCAGGAATACTGGAGTTAAGAGTCCTGAAAAAAGTAAAGGAGGTCAGCATAAGCTGTTAGACACACAGTCCTTGAGAAAACAGACCACTAACATGTCCAAAATAAATAGAAGATAATTACATAATTATTTTGGAAACTCTCAGCATCAATTTCTGTGTTTATCATTTCTACATCACCCCTGTGTCTCCTACTACCACCTCAACCCCCAAACACTGACAAGCTGCACTGAGTTCAAAAGCTAGATCACTACATAGTGAAGTCTGAACTGATGCCAACATGTACTTCATCGTACATCAGAAAAGGCCCCTCGTTTTGTTCCTCTCACCACAGAGAAAGCCTATTTACCCGAGTTCTGCAAAGGCTTGCTCGCATTGCTTTTCTGGAGAGAAGTTCTCAGGCACATCCCAAGTTAATCACTGAGTTTGAAGTTACCAAACTCTTAGCAACTCATAAGAAAAAAGTGATGACCAGTTGGCAAGGCAGCATAACTTATGAAGTGACTTTTGATAGACAGACAAACTGATGATCCTACCTGGCTGTCAACCCGAGGCCCTGTGTTTTCTGGGAGAGACTCTGCTCTCCTTATTGTCAACCAATCTAGCAAATTTCAGCTCCAGAAGTAACATTTTTGGGGAAAAGACTCAATACCAGACATTCAACAGTGGCCCATAAAGAAAGTGTCCTTGTTACATACTTTATCACAATTTTAGAAACGTTACATGTCACTAATCCACATTAGAAAACTGACCTTTGAGTCCCTTTAATTTTAGGAAAAAGAAATTCTGCCATTATCCTAACTTTATTTTTCATTTATTATTAAGTCATTATTTCAGACTATTCATGGGCACATTTTAGATGATGCCTTTGTATCTGCCCATTCTGTATGGATTCTGACTGCTGCTGAAGAAAAGCATGAGCTTTCAGAGTCTTTCTCAGTCAGCTGAGGAGGGGAAGAGAACAAGTAACATAATTAGGAAGAGTACAAACTAGTTCAACTTCATTCTGTTTAGTCTTTTAAAAGAGTTCTGCATATGAAAATGAATTAGGGTCACTGCTTCTGGGACAGATGAAAAACCTAATTAAAGCAAGGAATCCTACTTGACTTTGCTGAATACTTTATGAACAGATGGGGTGCATGAGACATGAAGAAAGGGCGGGGGGGGGGCAGCAGGGAGCAGGCTCTGGTTGCTTCTCAGAGACCACTGTCCACTGACGCTTGCTTCAGAATATCAAAGACAAATAAATTTAGGGATATTCTAAAATGTCTATCTCCTGAAAAAAAGGAGCAATCACCTCTTTCACAGTGAAAACAAGTTAAGAAAACAAAATTTTTCTGTTCAAATGGGAGTAAATGGATGAGGCAGTCAGGTAGAAATCAGTAACATACACTTCCAGCATTGATCAGAACTGTCTTCCTCACCAAGCAGATTTAGAGGCCCACAGGGATAGACTGGCATAGGTTTGAACTCTCATACAGAATCAGTCACGGTGATGACTGGGTGTGAAACATATTTTACACTTCCCTGATGCAGGTAGTCAGTCTCTTGCCAGTGACTACTGTTTTACTGTATGTGGCTTAATTTTTTTTTTTTTCCATCTGTCTTTTTGCCTAAATGAACATGTATCTACTGTTTTTGGCTCATTTCCTGCTCCCAGAAATTGTTCCACTTTACTTTGGACCCTGAATACAAGTTCTTTGAACTTATTTGAGGCTAGGACACTAGACAGTATTATTTCTTCATTTGCTGAAGCAGAAATAAAACATTTTTGTTATACTAAACTATCTCAGCTAAGTGTTTGTTGGAATGCAGTTCTTCCTTCCTGCTAATTATTGGTATGGCTTCTTGCCAGCCATCATCTTGAGAAGTTAAATGCTGGCTTCCAGATGAGCAGCAATGCTAAAGATGACAGAACATCATTCTAAATAAAATAGATGGCAGCATGAAAGGAAAGCAAACATTTTCCTGCTGGGACAGTTGCCTACAAGTCCTGGCTAAGCGCTCCCTTATGAAGACAAGGTAGGGTTTTGTCAAAATAGGAGTTTGTCAACATCTCAAAACTAGCACACTTTTCATCATGTTGAGGCTCGCTTTGTGGAGAACAGCAGTGATATCCTGCATTACTTGTAGGCCTCTGAGAGTGGGACAGGCTAGGCAGCCAGGAGGAGGTGTCTGGGACAGAGATAGGAGTAGAGAATAAAGCAAGACTGAAAACTTGGTGGTATAAAATCACAGAATTCAGGTTGGAAGTGACCTCAGGAGGTCATCTACTCCAACCTCCTGCTCAGACAGGGTCAGTAATTAATTCAGACCACACTACCCAGGGATTTGTCCAGTCAGCTTTTGAGTATCTCCAAGGGTGGAGACTCCACAACCCCTCTGAGCAACCTGTGCCAGGCCTTGACTGTCCTCATGAAGAAAAGACTTTTCCTTACCTCAAGTCCAAATCTGCCCCGTTCATGACCATAGCCTCCTGTTCTCCTGCTGTGCGACTCTGTAAAGAGCCTGGCTGCATCTTCTCAGTAACACCTTATAGGTACGGGAAGGCTGCTCTTAGGTCCCCCCAAAGTCTCCTCCAAGCCGACCAAGCCCCAGTCCCTCAGCCTCTCCTCACGAGGCAAGTGCTCCTTCCCTGACCAACTTGGTGGTCTCCTGCTCCAGTTTATCAACATCCTTTTGGTAAGGCAGGAGCAAAACTGGTCAGTCTTCCATACATGGTCTAACGAGTGCAGCCTAGTATGTCATAACGCCTTCCTCGGTGAGTAATGTTTAGCTTGTTGCAGGCAATGCACAAAGCAGGCTAAATGGTCACAGTTACCACGAGTTTTCAGGTTGAGCAGCTCACCCCGACAGGTGTGCAAAAGATGGGGGAACTATCAACTGATCCAGCAGGACTTTGCACTCTAAGAGCCTCCATCTTTTGGGAACTGGGCACGGTGACAGATTTCCAGTTTGGCTGTGAGACATGTAGAGCAGCAGAGCATGTGGTACTCCAAATCAGGCATCACAAATCAGCTTTTTGATTCTGAATAGGTCTGGCACTGAGTCTGGTTTCCAGATGGTTTTCTGTTGTGTGTTTCTGTTGCTTAGAGGAACACAGCAAAATCAGAAAGGAAAGCCCTTCCCCACAGAGAAGCAAGAAACCAGGGAGACAGAAGTAAAAATATGAAGAATAAGGCAATAATTAGTAAGTCAGTCACTTCCTGTGTCACAGTTTTCTCAAGTACGGAGCCAGCTGTGGAAGCTCTCACTTTTATGCCAAACAATTCAGTGTTTGACTCTCCTGTCTGTAGTAGCTTTGGCTGGCATTTTCCAGTCTTATTTATACAGTTGGATGCACAGCAGCCAATTAACATGCTTGTTATTTCTTTATTAATGAACATGGTCTCTGAAAGGACAGATGCACTTGTTTACCATCCCCTCAGATTTCAGTCTCCATATCAGTGTTTGTGCTTTATGCTATACAAAGTCTGACTTCTTTTGCTCTTTATCTGCTTTTGATATTTATTTTTTCAAACTGCTTAGTATCTATATTAGGTCTGGTTTAGCTGTTTCCATATTTGGAAATGTTCCTTACAGCTCATTGATCTCACATTCATTCATGAATATCATTACAAGTCAATGGGAAAATTCAGTTTAAGAATTTGAGCCCTGGAGTAACTCTGGCTTCTAAAAGACTCCCAGCACAACTGAAGAGCACATACTTAATACAGTGGGGACATAACAAAGTTGACTTAAAGGCCTGCTAACTACACTCACCTTTAACTATTTGACTATGTTCCATTTATTTATTGTATAAGAGCTGTCTTATTAACTAGCAAAAGACAACTCAAATACAATAGGGGATAATGTCAAATCAATAAACCGAACTGCAATATACAATCAAATGCCATTTTAACTCCAAGTTGTAGCACTATACACCATTGTACTGCATAGCTCCAGTACACAGGAGCACTCAATCAAGTTTCATAGTTGCATGCTTAAAAACACATACTCTGTACAAATCGGGCCATAATCACTTATCTTATTTTCCAATTTTGTCTTTCAAAATAGCAGCTGCAGTCTTAAGAGAGACCACCACGACACAGCAGGTCCAAATATTCAACTTTCTAGTCTTACCTCTGAAGAGAGCCGAGTATTGTTGAGTTCTACAGACAGTGCGGAGAGCTGATGTTATTTAGCAACTTAAAGGATCAAGCCCTATTAAAATTGCAGGAATGTGCAAGACTTTATCAGAAAGGTTTCTTTCATCAGGGGAATTTTCTTCTCTAACACTAGACCTTTCCCTGACATCAGATCTCACCTGTAACAGTCTGATACACTGAGGCACATCCTTGTATGTCTATTGTGCTGCTGTGGCCTTGAGCCCAGGCTGACTGAAGAGACCAGCAGAGCAAGGATACAGCAAATCATTAACAACAGCATTCCCTTTGCTGCTCATACTATCCTGCCTAAGGGCAATCACAGGAGGCTGATCCTGGAGCTCCTTGCTGCTGCTGAGAAGCAGTAGCTGGGATAGAGGAATTAGGGCAGGAAGGCACGTTACCCTGTAACTCTACTGCTCCTTCAGCCCTTGACTCTTGACCTTGAACCCATGTTATAGTTTCCCCAGTCCTTACCAACTTTTCTCTTTTCCTTCCATCTTACTGATGCAGATTCAAGCTAATAAGCTTTGAGAGCTTATTACTTTTCATGTCAACTACAACTTACTTAGCTTGAAGCAGAAATCCAGGAATCTACAGGCTGTGGTAGCCAAAAGGTCAAACTACCTTTGTATGGACATAAGCAGTGCATGGACAGAGGGGCCAATTAACCTGTGCCCCTAACCCTGCAGAACTTAATGAACAAGTGTAACATTACTGACAGTTGCACTGTAAAAAGGCAAATGCGTGACTGCGGTGTTAGGACCCATGAAATACAGAGGCTGAGCAAGCAGCATTTTGAAGGGTAATTTAATTTTAATCACTGGTCAGAGATTTGCCGAAGGCAGAGAAGGCGTTTCGGGCTTCCCACGGTCCCCAGTACAACCACGCAGATGCCAGTATGGCAGTAAACCACCTTTTTCACATGCCCTAGCACAAGGTGGGCACAAGCAGTGCCACATAGACATCAGCAGAGCACTGACTGGGCGTATCTGCGAGCCTGAGATGCAGAAAAAGCCATAGACTCCAAAGGGGCTTGGGAGGGATGCTGGTCAAAAGGATTTAGTCTTTCCTCTTATACTGTAGAGCCAATCCTGCCAGTTTGTCACACGGAAAGGGAGAGGGGAGAGAAATCTCCCCCAAACATCAATACGCAATCTTCGGTGGCTTGCACCCACGAATCAGCGAATTCACACAGATAGACCTAGGTCTGAGTGAGGCTATGGCTTATTTCCATGCAGGTTATCATACTGTGCACAGGATTTTTTAAGTGCAATTATAGCCTCTGACTTCCTATCTAAAAGAGTGGTCACCATAGTAACGCCTGAATCACATGGCACTGCACACCTGATACCAATCAATCTTGAAAACATCTTTTTAAAGAAACAGACTTCTGGAAAACTGCAGATGGAGGTTTCTTGTTGAAACGAAGAAGATGCCCTCTTGTAACAAAAATGGGAATTTTACCTTATAATCTTCTCATTTGACTCTCCCTCCATACAATTCCATTCTCTATCAGCTTATTAAAGTGATGGAAAATAAAAAAGGGCAACGTTTCTGTGCTGAAAAGTGACAAACAATGAAGTACAGCTGGCATGTAAAGGATACATTGCATTTTTCCCCCAGAGCATTAACTGTGACTTTTGAGAATACAGTCATGCTCTAGTTGCTGAAACAAAACATAGACATGCCCACCATAGTGCCTTTCCACCTTCCCAGGACACCAAATTTCCTCTCAAATGTTAAAACCCAGAAATTTCATCACATTCTTTCTCCCTTTTTGCTTTCCCAGTCCGACAGTTCAATTTAGTTGATTAGAGTTATGTTCCTCTGCATGGGTAAAAGAAGAGGAGCATATTAAGGAAATTATGTTTGCATTTAGCTCGGCACCGTGGCTTTCTGAAGTGCATTCTGCCACCAGCCCTCCAGACCCACCCAGCAGCCAAAAAGCTGATGAATTTGCTGATGTCTCTGGGGTTTTTGGTGGGTTGCTTTTTTTTTTATTTTACAGCTCAGCTTGACCATAGCAGCCTTTGGGCTGTCTGTGCTGTGCCTGTTCCTCTACCTGTTTCAACAGCCTGCTGCCTCTCATTATCCCAGCAAAGACACTGCTACAGGTTGATGAAAATAATCCCAGCAAAGAACTCATGCACAAAGTTCAACCAGCCTCAGCAGTATTTCCAGGAAAGACTTGATATTTCTTATTTGATTCTATCCCAAATTATTGCTACTTTCATTATTTGGAACTCTACCGCTTCTTAATTTTCCTTTCAGAAAGACTGTTTCTGTTCAGATGGCTTCCATCTTTGACATCTTCCATTCCATCTGTATTTTATTTTTCAAATAAGTCACAGATATAATCATATATTGTGACCGTGCCTCTCCTTTATTCGATGTGATTTCAGAACAGGAGAGCCACTGAACTTGTAAATGCCATTGATTGACAAAAGTCGGATATCCAACTGCCATAATGCTAGTAACAAATTTGCTTAGAAATTCTTTCAGCATCCTGGAGATGGGTGTAAAACCAACAGGAGTAGGCACTGTGTGATTCTAACGAGGTAATGCCAGATCCTTTACTAAGCTTACTGAACTCACTAGAACATGCCCTCTTTGCCATGCCCTCATCGCTGACCTACCAGAACAGATTATGTGCACATGAACTGCTATCACAGGTTGTTTGAGCTCATCTGGGTGACTGTACACTAGAATTGATTAGGAAAATGCTCCCACAACTCATTCCCAGAGAAATGGTCATACCCAGGACTGACTAACTACTTAAATGATTAGATGACCACTCAGAAAAAAGCTGTAACTGTTGCTGTTCAAGAAGAGTGCTATCAAGAATTTTGTAATAAAGAAAGTGCAGTAATTGGGTGGCTATGATATATAGAAGTCATTTTGCATATATCACAACTGAAATGTCAAATTTTGCTTGCTTAGGTAGGAATAAATTCCAGTTGCCTCCAATTTTAGGATAATACTGGCCTCTATCCTACAGGTGTGTTCCAGGAGCAAAGCAAGGAGCAGAGAGAGAACTAAGATGCATGTTGCTTTTAAGCTAGAAAAATAAAGAGAACTGATGATATGTAAACATTTGTGTCAGTTGTTTTCTTCCCTCAGTATGTTGTCACGCAATACAGATACCTCCTAGCAGCTGTACGAGGTATTTGTACTGTCTGTAATGCTTTAGAAGTCAGCGCTAGCAGTCAGTGCTATTACACATAAGGAAGTTGGACTTTAAATCTGCTTTCATAGTGTGGAAATTACATTTATTCAGCTGTAGTTCTGCCATGTATCTCACAGTAAATGGCATTATTGTTCAACAGGGCAACAGACCCAAAATGTCATGTTCCAAAATCAAAATGAAGAAGTCAGTAACAATTTATTGAGTTTTAAGATATACCAGGGCCCAGCTGTGGTTTTCAAACTGCATAGGAATCGATAGCAGAAGAGATCCATTGATTTTGGCAAGGATCAGAGACCATTCTTCGACTACGTGCAGTATCTTTTGGAACAGTAAGTGGCAAGGGAAGATCAGGAAAGCACAAGTGAGTTGTTACAGCAATTGAGAGAGCTGCCTGTGGCCTCCTTTGCTTTATCAGCCTGTAGGAAAGAACTCAACACCTGCCCTTCCCAAATCCTTAGTTTATCGACAATGTAATCCATGCAGTGAAACACACAAAACCAGTCTACCCTCGCCCTGAAAAAGCTTTGTCGTAAATAACTAATTAACCACGCAGTTCAGCCTGGAAGGCATTCGGACACAGGCACCCAGGAAAAACCCAGTTGAGGAACAGAATATCACATTATACTTACCACTGGAAAATGATGATTCAGTTGTTTTCTATATCCATTTATAAATTAAGGGTCATCATAAAAAAAAAAAGGCAGTGAGGGTCAAAAACTTCACGAATATTTTCATTACATTCTCCAGCAGGTCTTCGTAAGCTTTTGCTGACAGCAAGATCACAAATCTTTCACCCTTATGCAGCTGACTCAGCAGTGCTGTAGAAGCTGTCAGTACTGCAAGTTTTGAAATGTATGCTAAACTGATGCTTTCTGTTAAGGTTGCCTTCTTTTACTACTGTCCTTACGTGTATGAACTTCAAATACCGAATACCAGACTGTGGACACGGCATGTGCCTTTTAGGCTGGGGGTTTTTTTTAGTGCTCCTTTAGGAATACAATCTTTATGTAAGCACATCTAAACGGTGACTCTTTTTTATCCCCTGGTGCTGTATAGTAGAAATAACTAATAAATAGCTTGCTAAATAGTTATTTATACATGTGCAAACACAAACCCACTAGATTTGATAATATATTTTCCTTTTGTGCTACTGCAAAACAGTAGTGAAATAAAATCAGCATGATAAAAATTTGGTCTGTAAAAAGAAAACAGAATCAGAACAGCAGAACTAGCAAGCAAAACAAGTCAGAAAATCTGCCTTCCAAGTTCCCTTTCCAGATTCAGCCGTCCACCCCTGGCACTTATGGTAAAGATTTTTTTGCCCTAGTCCAATTTTAATTTCTGAGTCTCAGTACTATCACCTAGAAGTATTTGACAGCTTTTTCCCTTTCCTCTTTCTGCGTCTCGGAGAAGCGCAAAAAACACAGATAAAGCCTGGATTCTCTGACAGCGTTTGTCTTCATACTGTGACTGATGAGGCTGATGCTGTACTGAATTTAAACTTGAAAACGTCAGAAATGACAAGATCCCTCTGAAGCAATGAGGAAGACAGGCACACATTCAGCCCATTGCTGTAGGTAGAATAGCCCGAAGTTGCTTGAACAGGCTCAAAAACATTTGAAGACAGAGGCCTGTCTCCTCAGAGAGGATTTATGGTGTTCATTTACCTGGGATTTAGACTGAAAGATCACGAGTTTCTAGCCATGAAATGTAAAAGGAATTGCTGCCTGCTGCAACTCAGAGCTCCCCTCCTCCAGCTGCATCGGGGAAGGACATCAGGTCAGCCACAAGTCCCTGGCCAGAGCCAACCCCGGCTGCAGCAAACAGGAGTGGGACAAGCCACAGGAGAGGACATTCCCTGCCAACCCCCATACAAAGCTCCCTTTGTCCCCCAAGACTCCAGCTAAGAGGCCTTAGCCTCACCTGTGGCTGTTCCCCACTGGTGAAACACGTAAACGGGAGCACTGTGCAGAGGCCTCTAGCTAGCTGGCCAGTGAAACGAGGGAGGTGTCCGGTCCACCCTGGGGTGGGGACATTCCTTCTTACAGGGCCTGAGTCTTTCTGGAGATCGTCGGTGCACACAGCTTAGGAGTCTGCCTCCCTACCCCGTCCTCACTCTTGTCTGAGCTCCAATCATTTGACTATTCAGACTAAAACGAAACTTCTGAGAGATCTGAATGTGATTTTTACCGAGAGCTGTTAAATGACACATGCTTTTGAGCACAGCCTTAAGGACCCAGATGTCTAATTTATGCATCATAGAAAGTCATGGCAAATACCAGTGAACTCTCCAGATGCTCACCTGCTCCTGTTTTCCCAAGGTACCCATGCCTTTCCCAATCATTCTCAAGATAAAACTGTTAAAGGCAACTGGCATGCCAACAGAGAAGAAAGAAGGAAAGAAAGAGAGAAAGAGAGAAAGAGAGAAAGAAGGAAAGAAAGAAGGAAAGAAGGAAAGAAAGAAGGAAAGAAAGAAGGAAAGAAAGAAGGAAAGAAAGAAGGAAAGAAAGAAGGAAAGAAAGAAGGAAAGAGAGAGAAAGAAAGAGAAAGAGAGGGAAAGAGAGAGAGAAAGAGAGAGAGAAAGGAAGGAAAGAAAGGAAGAAATGGCATCTTGTAGCTACTCTTCATTTTTGTTCATGTTCTGTTTCCAGTGAAGGCATAAACACTCCTAACTCCTGCTTGTTTTGGAATAAGGGGTAAAGGCACCTCCAAACATTTACCACCCAAGTGCATCTGCTCCTTGTCCATATCACAGACTGCAGAAAGGCAACCCAGATGAGACAGCTCTGTCCCATCACATGTAGAAAGAGGTAGCCTACAGACACTGCTAAAGAAGTGCTTTATATACATGGAGGCCCTCACCATTAAGCTCTTTACATACTTACCAGTTGCCTCATTCTGCCTTCAGGTGAATGTGCATCTTTGTTAGGAGCAGCCTCCAAAGTGCTGACCTCTACTGAAAGGCGTTTTATGCCAACTATTGAAATGCACAGGCTTACTGGCCGAGTACAGCAAGTACAGCTCTTCTGCAGGGGAGGGACCAGAACTTCAGCCTACGGACAAATCATTATCCTTAGGCTTCCTACCTATTCCCATGACTGCAAATTACAGCATCGCTTTGGCCAGAAGAGGCCAGCTTGCTCTTTCTTCTGAAATATGTACATATGGCATCAGTTTAGACTGCGCAGTGCTTTTATAGGACATCTTCAATGTGCATGCAGAGCAGCTTTGGAGATTGCCCCATCATTTTTGTGAGAGGTTTAGACATGGTCTCTCCATTGAAAAAATCCTTTATCACAATTCCTCCAGGGTCCAGTATAATTATATTGACCTGAGTGACTTTTCCCACTTCAGTGTGGTGCCTATACAGTCCTTGGAAGCTTTGAAACAAAAAAAGGTGTCTATATTAAAGAAATAAAGATGTGAAGTTAACATGGATTGAATACTTGATCCAACTCATGCTGAAGTCAGGGGGAGCATTTCCAGGATCTCAGATGCAGGACAGAGCTCAAAGAGGGGGAGTTTGTATAGGCTTGGACTAGCAGCAAGGAATTCTGCCTTCTGTAAAGCATCTTTGAACCCTGTGAAGATGCACAATGACTTAATCCTTCTCATATGGCCTATGCTGAACATGAAGTATATTGACAGGCATGATTTCCACACTGTAAACTCCTATTTGAGAAGCTTATCTTTCAAAAATGGATGGAGCTTATCAAGTTGCATTTTCACCATTCCCAGACACGGAGATATGTGGGCTCTACAGCTGAACAGATAAAGGAGGTCAATTTAATTTCTGATCCCATGCTGTAAACTATTAAGCTACACAACTTTTGTCATGAGCATTATCTGCAGTGAAATATGTAAAAAAAATGGCATTTCATTAGTTCTTTTATCAAGTTTTAAAAAAAATCTATAGCTGGTCAGAAGGTTAATCTTATGCTTAAGCCACATCTACTTACAGCTGTAGCTCTTTCCTCTACCAGTAAGCAAGTGCATTCTACTACTTTCAAAAGAAATTTCACAGCTGCAGAGAGAAAAAAACCTTTCCCATACCCAATGTTATTAATACTTACTGATAAGCATTTCAAACTCAAAATCTGTTCTATACATTCAGGAATGAGCACCCCAAAGAAGCTTGTTTTCAGCAACAGAAAAATAATTTTTCAAAAACAAGCCCATCTACGTTAATGAGGCCTAATTAAGCATCTTTCCCTTAACAGTCCTGGCTTTAAGTACCTATTGAATTACTTACCAATTTGCAGAACTGCTGAATATCTGCACTTCTCATGTGGGATCTCTAAGAACTTAAGTTAAATGATACAGTGTCAAAATCATTTACTGTAATTAGGCTTTAGTTTTAATTACACAAGTTCAGATGTTTTGTTAACATATATTTTCTTCAGATCTTCAAATACAACATTAAGGAGCTTTCCTGTCCTTCTCAATAGGACTTTAAAAAGCACCAGGACTGTTTCTGTTTCTTCCAGAGCTGTGACTAGTTCCTGTTTCATTCTCTTCTTCTGGGACATCTCAACGTGTACCTTCTGAAAGCAAAAGATGTTCTGAAGGGTGTTCACGATACATAACACCCTTTCTCACCTCAGTATTTCTTTGTGTGCCGATAGACATAAGCAATGCCTCTGCCTTCAAAACTGCTTACCCTGCAAAGCACTGGCAACATCCCTATGTACCTTAAGTGGACAAGAAAGCAATGGCTACAGCTGGGATAGGGACAAGGAGACAATTACAGCAGCTGGCAGCAGGCGATGAGGATGTAGCAGTGGCATGAAAAAGAAAGATGAATTACAGCAGCAGTGAGGCTTGGCTTTGAGAAGACTGTGGTTATCATTCTGGATGTCCTGTCCCTTGACCAGGATCTCTGACAGAAACCAACACTCCGCATATTTCCACACCTCCACAGATTTATGTTTGCTTTCCATTACACACGATCGTAGCATTTCAAATATCCACAGAATCAATAGGTAACAAATCTCAATCGTTTCCAAGACAGAACTTGCTTGATGTCATGCAGGTGGCTTCAGGGGCAATTTCTGGATATCTGTGGCAAATCTATCCTGGATCTGAAAACCAGTTTCAATCTAAGGAAATGATTGAGAGGTCCAGGAGGTAATTGATAATGTTGAAAATGTCATTAAAAAAATTCAAGACAGCAAAATCTATCAACAGCTATTAAACACAAAGATACTGGGTCTGGCTCAAGTAACCCGTGAGCTGCTGAGCACTGGACACATGGAGAATACACAGGGGGAAGTACTTTTATGTGTTCATAGTGTTTTTCCTAGGCACTTATTTTTGACCTCTCTCAGCAGCAAGATACTAACTATGCACTAAATAGCCACTTGATCTGAACTAGTACAACTGATCTTATGCTCTGGAGGAAAACATAAACACAAAAATAGACCCTCCCCCAAATGAAATGCCCAGTATGTCCGTTCAAAGCAAGTGGAAAACTTCCCTCCCCTTCCACACCAAAGAGCAGTCCAAGTCATTTAGTCAACACTGATTTAAGAAAACACATTCCTTTCTGGACACCCAAGCAGTGGAACAGCACAGCACACCAAGGTTTCTAGTCTGGTCTTTGCTGCCCAGTGCTGTGGCAAAGCACAACATCAAGTTTCTAACAAAGAGAAGACCACAAAAAATATTTTCAGTTTTGATTTCCACCCCCAGAAGCTGGTGTGTGAGACCATCTCCAACTAGCCCTACAGCAACCCCCTGCAGAGGGGAAGGACTAGTCCCTCCTACAGCAAGGGGAAGTCAAATGTGTCTGCTGATTTTGGAGAGGTAGAAAGCAGAATCTGAAAGTGGAAAATTACAAGAGTATTTTGGGCTAATAAGACATTACAGCTTTCCGACAAAAATGGGAAAGGATCCTATTAACTGTTCATTCAGTTTAGTTTTTTTTATTTCAAAGAAGCATTAGACAATGAAAAAGCGCTCTGAAGACTGAAAGAGCTCAATCAGAAAAGAACGTTAAGATTATCAATTTTGTCTTCCTATTGAAACTGTGTGACCCTTCCACTTGTGCTGAACTCTGGTTGAATGGTAAAATGGCAAGTTTCACAGTGCACAGAGATGAACACACAAGTTTTTCCATATTGATCATCCCTGAAGCCCAGCAACTCTCCACTGGTGGCTGCAGAGGCAGCCCTGCAGTGCTGCAGGTTGCCCTTCTGAAAGGGCAGCAACAGGAGCAATCAACCCCTGAATCGGTGCTCTTCAAAGCAAGGTGATGCTGAGGAAATTTAAAAGTCAAATGCCCTAAAGAACCAACACCTGCTCTCCTGTCTACAGGGACATCCCTGACATTGGGCAGTCAGAAGATGACAACTTTTGTGCTGTATCTGCCATAAATAAAGCCATCAGCATAGATGTGAGAGCTGAAGTCAGCAGTTCTAAAACTAAATCCCTCTTTAAAACCTATGATTAGAAGGAAAAGGGTGTCAGAAGCCCCGAGACACCCCAGCTGCAGCTTGTGGTCACTTGCCAATGTTTAGCTGAAGCAATCTGCTGGCACACCAGGGCTTGCCAAAAAGTTGAATGGCATTTGGAGGTGAGGGGAAGGCTGTCCCAGGGAAGACAATAAATCACACCTGAGGGATTGGAGATGTGAGGGACAGCAGAAGCAGAAAAGGGTTTTCTTCAGTCTTTGTTCTTGCACTGTGCAGGCCAGACACAGCTGCAGCCCAAGGGGTTCCCTGAGGGTTAGGACTGCACCTCTCAGCTCTCCCTGGAACAACAGCATCTCTGCAAAAAGCAGGAGAGGGAAAGCAGGAATCATTAAACCCCAGCCCTAACCTCTGCATACTCCATTATAGCTTCATCCATCAAACAGGATTTTTACAAGTGCTTTACAATCTCCCCTGCAAGACTCCTTGGTGCTATCAGTAGGAGAATGCAATTTTACACAACATGGAAACACAGTATTTATATTTGCATGCAGCAAATAACAACAACAAAAAAAGATGCATAACTGATGTCCATGACAGAAGGATGATAAGCCTGAAGCCTTGATGGTAAGCCTGAAGAGAAGCTAGTGTGTTTGAAAACTACTGACCTACATCCAGATTCACTGCTGAATCCACCATTCATTTTCCGCTCCCCAATTCAGGTCACTTTATCATTGCACTTTCTCCTCCCTTCCCCCTGCCTCCCCCCAAACTGTTCTGCACAGGAATTACTGCGTTTGTTAGCACAAGGGTCTCTGTCATGCAGACTCTATAATCGCATTTGCTAACATTTCTTTTAACCTAACAGGCTGTGACTGACCACATGTTATTCCACGCCTGGTATCACTGAGATCAAACCTGAAATAAAACAACGGAAGGAAGCTTTGGCACACTGTGTATGCAAGGATATCGCATTGATGATAACTGAAGGTCACCTCTGGATTCAGTGTGCTGTGAAACCAAACCTCAGACGATCTGGTGGTGTTCTTGCTTTTCTCTCTGCTATGTAGACCACTTAAAATTAAGGGAGACTGCTTAAGCAGCTTTTAGAAGCCTGCGAGTGAACATAATTCTGATGTTAATTCACCAGGTATTGTTCCTGGTCCATCCCTCTCTCAGGTATGCACAGCAACAGCATTCCCTCTGTCCATTCCAGGAATGCAATCTTCCCTTTACCCATATTGAGGAAAGGGTCAAATATACTGGCTTAGTCTGACCTCAGTTCACACGTCAATGCTCTACACAAGGATATGTTCGGGCCACACATCAATCAACCACACAGCTTTACAGCAACAAGCAGGCAGATCTACAGATTTTTTAATCACCCTTAGTATGGAGGACATCACCAAAGAAAAAGCAGAGCCAGTGTACCACTGTGCCACAGAGATCCATCTAAGAGGCTAATGTAGCCAGGCACAATTTATAGCAGATATTCTGAATTATGTCAGAAGCCAAATGCACCCTCATTTACCCTCAAGCTCAACAAGGCAGACAGGCACCAACCAATACAAGACTCTATCCTTCAAGTCCTGGGTGGTCCATTCCTTAGGTCTTGATGAGCTGTGGGTCTAAGCTGGCTAAAAGTACCTCTTGAGGCAGGAAAATGTTCTTGAAAGTGCTGCTAAAAAGTTCTTCTAAGTATGCACTGCTTCCAAAGAAATGCATAAAAAGTAGAAATAGGGCAGGATACATCTCACAGAAATGGACACATGGCATAGGCCTCAGCTTTTCGTGCGTTCAGCCAAGTTCCTTTCAGGGTTTTACTCAAAACCAGAAAAATATTCATGCATAGCATTCAAGCATGCCTGTTCCCACTAAAGGATGTCCAAGCTCTACAGCCAGCTTCTCATACAATGCTCTGAGTTTTCTCTCACTATTTGTCCTTAGTGATTTTTTGCTTCTCTGAAGAATTCTGAGGGCAGCATGAAGGAGAAGAGACAGCAGGTATTTAACAGTAGTATCATGTCTGTTAAAAGCACAAAAGCTACCCTGCCACAAATACCATTAGTCAGGGGTTTGTGCCTAATGCCCAGGCTCTTCCTACAAGTTGTTCTTAGGATGCATCAGTCAGCCCGTCCTACACTGTCCTCAGTTTTCGTGCTTACTGAATTTCATGAGCTAATATTCAATTCTTCAGAGATGTGCATTTCAAACACATCTGACTGTCAAAATACTCAATACATATAAGAAAATTATATCTGGATGAAGAAAAAGGGAGGAACATCTACAAATAAACTACTCGCCTGGAATTGTGGTCTTTCAGCTACAGAATTGGAGGCTGAAAAATGGGTACCACACATCAAAAACTGACACACAGACAAAATAACTTAGTCAAAGGAGAATGAGCTGCAATTTCACACCAAGTCTTTCACCAGTGCAAGTGGCCATTTTATCTGACACTGTAGACTATAAAAAGAAAAATCAAAGTCAGGATATACTAATGGCCTTTCTGAGATTTCATGCAGCAAGAAAATACACTGAATCTACAGACCCAGGAAAGCTGTATTTAGTAGAGTGTGGTTTCAGGTTGCTTACTAAGTGACCCAAAACAGTTCAATGGACCTGGAGTAATTCAGTGGCTGTAGAGAAAAACAAATTGAGTGAAAACAACAGTGCCCAGCCGGTGTGATGGCAGAACATTTGTGTTGTGCAGCATGTTTTACGTAAGTGCCAACAAATGTTTCTGTGATCATAAACTTTTTCACAAACAATGAATTTCCATTATCACCTGCTTGGCACAAAGGAATCCAGAGTATGTCACTCATTTGCTTCATTAGAAGAGGATAAACTCCTCAGTCTTTCAAGAAACTTCCCTGGTGACACGGTTGTCTCATCTGTGTTTTGAAGGCTTCATCTCACAACTCAGAAGGCAACATTTTCCCATTTTAGCGAGGACAATCTGGAGATCCATGAGAAAACCCGTTCCTACTTCACAGATCCCCAGCTGAAGGATTCCCTCCACCCCAAAAGGAACACTCCCAATGCAGGACACCCCATAACCAACTGGAAAGAGCCTCACCACCAAACCACAGTGCAGAGGGACTTGTGGGGTGCCACAAGCTAGACCCTGGCACCGATCAGCTCAGAGAGCCAGATGTGGCTCATCAGCAGGCTGGAGAAAAGGCTGAGGAACAGTGCAGTGATTGGGGCCACAAATGGTCACGAAACCACCAAGCTGAGGCAGGGGCGTGAGGCTGAAGCCGACAGTGTGAACGCTCAATAGATATGATACAACAAGCCGCAAAGAGCTGCAGATCTTCCTCCCCTTCCCCATGTCCCACGCTCTTGGATGTGGAGAAGGAGACACTTGCTACACTGCCGGGAGGTACTGCTACTCCGCACATCAACATCTGGGCTTTGTTGAAGCTCATTCTGGATTAACTGGATAGCTGCCGTCACTGCTGAATCCCAGAGAAACAAACACAAATAAAAAATGGGGGTTACATGGTAAAACTGCCTTTCCGAAATCAAGTTGTGAAAGATAAGAAAGGTTTATATGAATTTCTGAATTAGAAGTAATGAATTTGGTGGTGTGACAGAAAAGCTCTTTTGATCTGTTTGCGTTTTTGTTTGGTTTGTTTTTTTTTTTAATCTGAACCATCCATCAATCTAAAGCTCTGTACAATTCCTACATTATCTGAGTAGGCACTGATGATTCAAAGCAAGGATTAGTAACAAATCTGTGCCACCCCAGAGCCATTTAAACAGCAACTTAGTGGATGGGAAAAGGGCAGATGAATCTGATAACTAAAATGACCTTTCCTACAGATTTCCATGTTTGATACCAGTATCCTTTCTGGTTATACAGATCCACTGGTACACTGTAACATCAGAGCTCTTCCTGAATTGTGGAGATGAGAATTAGATAGACTTTGCAACAAAACAGGAGAAGCCTCACACAGTGCAATTTAGTACTGCATATACAGTGCAAAATAGTACAAAACCACCGGTGCAATTTTATTCTTCGGAATAGCAAAAATACTTTAATAAATCCTACTAAAGCCAAGCATCAATACCAGTCCCAGTAATAAATTGTTGAATACGGAGCAGTCTTTCTGTGGAAATTTACAACCAGAGGAAATGTTCTAGCCTTGGTATTTCTATAGCATCCATTTGTTTTTTCACGGAGGAGGGAGAGATCCAACATTTCAAAGGCTGTTCAAAGTGTCCTCAACCCTGAAGAAGGAAAGCAACCTGCATCGGAACACTTGCCACAGCTCCCGAAATATGAGATGACACCTGGGTACAACTGCTGTCACCAAGGCAATCATTTAATCACCCGCAGTTCTGCTCAATAGACAAGGAAAGCATTCGCCAGGTTTATTAGAGTCATCCTGCCCATTTCAGCTATAAAATCAAGCCATCCAAACCTCTTATCTCACTCCTCTGCTCAGGATCATTGACACCTGTTGTCAAAGCCGTGGTGCACAGCCCCAAGGCCAAATGGCACGCAGAAAGGGGTCCTCGAGCCCTTCCACGTGCCACAGACCTTTCTCCCTGAGCTGGCTGCTGACCCATCACCCTGGCTCTGCCCCCTCCCACGGCCAGCTGCCTTTCCCAAGTGCGCATCCTGCAAACTCAGCAAACCAGACAAGAAGTACAGACAGTTCATGAGCTATTTTCCAGCGATTTATTACCAAAAGCAGCATGATCTGAGAAAAAAAATTAACCGTTATTTTTGTTCCCCTAACTTAGAAAATGAGGGTGCAATTTCCTCCAGAAAGCAGATGCCACAAAATTAGCAGTGGGCTTTTCCTGCTATTTTGTTCACAGTTTAAACATTCAAATTGGAGTCTCAATAAGCGTTTGGTCAATGTTTAGCACAGTTAAGCTCTATTTTCATCTAGGGAAGTATCATTTCAGATGTCACAGTCCACCAACAAATGCTGAGCACCACGTTCGTGCAGGGTGGCATTTCTCCTAGGATCTACAACTCCAGAGCTGTTACTGGAAACGCCTTTCTCTCCTGAGAGGCAGCTTTTCCACTGAAACATAATTACCAATATAACACATCACTGCAGCTTCCATTTGCAAACAAACTGCTGCTAATCTCTGTCAGATCCCAGCATCTCTCTCTCCTCAGCTTCCCTGCCTCCTCACCCTCCCTCCCGATATTCAGAGACACAAATCTACAGGAAAATGTGTGAAGACACATTTCTGAAAAGATGTAAAAGAGAACAGAGTGTCTGCTATGTTCCTCACTCAAAATAAGCCTATGTGCTTTTTATAAAGTCCATATGCTTATTTTCTTAACAATTCTTTAAACTCCCATACTGATACCAGACATGACCATGTCGTAATATTCCTTCCTCAGCTTCAGGTTTTTCCCCACTCCGAGGATTTGCTCCTCTGAACAAACCCAGAACTGCTCCAGCTGCTCCCACATTAGGGACTGGCTGTGCTGGCACTGTGCAAGCGCAGCTCCAACACCACCGAGCTGTTTTTAGCTCCCATGCTGCCCGAGGCTGAGCATCTTCCCCCTCATCACATCCCATTTAGTGATGAGCCATCTATCCTCCTGCTTTTGAACCCTACACTCTCTCTTAAGAGATCGAGCCTTAAAAAGGTCTCCATCAAAAGAGCACATCTCTATGTACGTTCCTGCCAAGGTCTTTGCCCCAAAACATAGGAGAGGTCAACACAGACACTAGAAAATCAAAACTAGGTCTTATCCTGCACGTATTTTGTTCAGCTGTCTAGATTGGCTTGTCTGCTGGGGCAGTTCAGACTGGCATGGGAGGAGTGGAGCCAGATACCTGCCAGCTCCTGGTAAGACATCTGAAAAAATATCCCCATTTGGGGAAAAAATTATAGTTTCAAATGGTAACTATGCCTCACTTTCAATGGGCTCCTGCTTTTCTAAGCCTGAATTGCTGGACTGCCTCACTTGTCACAGACACAACTAACCGATCCGCTGCCATCTCTACATCCAATGCGACTCCCGTCAGATGGTAGCTCAGGCTGTCAGCCTCACTTTTCTTCCTCTATGAAATACTGACATTGGAAAGTCTTAACAAGGAAACTGAGATTACAGGAAACGTCCTTCACTCCAGAGACAGCAGTTCCAGCTGTTACCTCTATTCTCCAGTTCTCAACTAGGAATAGAGAAGGAACAAATGCATTCAGTCCTACCCTGAATGAGAGCTCATGAGAAAGGTCTGGACTGGAAATTCCAGCTTTTTGGTTGCTTTAATCAAATGGAACAGCATCGGGAGGAGGGGGAGAGTGGCGGAGAGTGGCGGTGGGGAGGCACTGCGCCATCCAAAATTTAAATTCACCTTTTTTTAAATCTGCTTGGATTCACTTCTAATCTTACACACTCTTTCCTAAGTTCTGAAAAGGTACAGAAATGAGGCCAAGATACAGATTTAAATAAATAAATTACCATTTCCTTTCAAAATGTATGCTTAGAAAACTTATATAGTTAAAATATTTAGAGTAAGAGCTGATCAAGCAATGAAGTATACTCAAGAAGTTCCTTTTTTAAGAAAAGTACATCTCTGCATCTCATCTTTTAGTTCTACCAGAGCATAAATCTTTATTTAATTTTAAGCAATAGAACTTCAGGTTCTAGGTTTTACAGAAATCTAAAGAACAAGCAACTTTTAAGATCATTATGGTGTGAAGTTTTAATTGATTTTTTTGGCACTCAGAGTCAAGAGGCAGATATCACTCCATGTGGACTTGCAAAATAGGTCAGCTGGGTAAACTTGGTCAGCTTTCTTCTACACTTTTTAGACGCTTCACCAATTACTACTTCTTTCTAAAGCAGCGTCCAAATTTGTTTGCTCTCTCTTTATATGACATAATTTAACTCTCTACAAAGGATGGTTTGTTAGCCAGTCACTTAATTAACACAGTGAATATACAGTTGAATGCCTGATTATATCCATTCAAGATAGCTAAGTTTCTGTAATAACATTCAATTTGCATGGTAAGATGCATGAGTTCTTATAGTTCACTCAAAACAAGAAATTGCCTCTACTTAAATGTGATTATAACAAGTAGGTTTCCATTTGGAATTATTTTAATAATCAGTAAAGGTAAATGAATTAGTATCATGAATTAATATTTATTTCTTTTACTTTCAAAACTTGCTAGAACAGAAACAATACACTGACTTTACTGGGAGATCTGTTTGAGAAACACATCATCCCATTTATTCTGGTTTACTTTGAAGTGCTACTTCCAGTCACCTGTAAGTAATGAGAATCTGGAAGGAGAGAAGGAACATAAAAGCGCATTAGCCCATTAATATAATGAACTACATGGACAGTGCGTACACTCTCTTCAAACTGTAAGTCCTAAACCTACAAATTCAGAACAGAAAAAGCTAGCATTGCCTTTTCAGTAAGTCTTCTTCCTAAAGGCATCATGCTCTGGCTCTATGCTATACTCCTTCCACGGTAAAATAGAGAGCTTCCAACCACATCAATAACAGGGTGTTTCCATTAGTAATCGCCTGAGATTTATTTTTATTCAGTTCAGTTTCTTCCACAATTCTAGCTTTTCCAGCAAACAAATGCAAGTTCAAGGAGAAAGAAAATAAATATTCTTCCAACCCTCACACGCTCATCTTAAGCTTTTTTAAGCTCTCCGAGGTAAACAGCAAGCACTTTTAGTGACAGTTTCTGAGTAATGATGGGGAAGAGCGAGGAGGTGGTTGGAAGCACACTGGCTTCTTAACGCAAACTCTTTTATACTACTCAGGGAACACATGTTCAATCACTGCTTATGAAACAGCTTTGACAACATGTAAAGGAGCTTTTTGCTTGATGTTTGTTTAAGTGAGACTGTATCTATTTTAGGAGGAATTGCTTTTATTTTACTTTTTTTCTAAATTTTTTTTTTGTTAAACAGAAGCAACCCACAGTCTTAATAACAGATTAGTGAGCAAGCGGCTGCCTTCTCTGGAGACTTCATTATCATGAGATTTCACTGCACTCCAGCTCTTCTGAGAAGACATTTAGAGAACACATAAGAAAGGTAGTACAGAATTTCTAATACCTGAGCTTCCCAAGAAGAAAAACAAGCGAACATATTAGAAGATCCCCATCCCCACTGAGGGACCTTTCTTTAAAACATCAAAATCATGCCATTGCACGTAATGCCTACTTCCAAGAAAGAAATAGGATCAGCGTTTCGTTTTTGAACACAAACATAAATATCACATTAACACTTTAGCAACACATTTACAGAAATCCCTGCATATTTATGGTACCATATTGTACCTCAGTGAAAGCTTTTCTTAGGTGAACAAAAGCAGCAGCAAACTGAATTAGACTTGGAGCCTGAAACAGAGCACATGCAGCACACTTAGAAATGATTTTACAACATTGAATTTAACCGTAATTTAGACAGATTAAATATGGCAAGATATTTAAGGCAGGGACTGCAAACCACTATGCTGTTGTAAGCATCTATTTTTTATTTCTTATTAAAGGTCCTGTCACTGGCCACCTTTCAGCCTGGGAAGTAAGGGTCCCTCTTCCCTGTTACATTTTTCATGCATAGATGGTAACAAGGACTTTGCAGCAACTTTTCAAAGGCTCAGCTTTGAACTTGCAATGACAGCAGGACAGCTGAAGCCAGACAGGAGCTCAGGGAGTCCCTGGTCCAGCCCTGCCGCAGCAGGCTCAGCACCGAGGTCGGTCAGATGGGGCTGCTCAGGACTGTGCCCCCTCGGCACTGGAAACCCCCCCTGATGGACGGACAGACGGAGCCAGCACAGCCTCTGGGCAGCCTGCGCCTCTGCCCCCCGGCTCCAGGGAAAAGCCTTTTCCTTGTCTACCATTGGCACCTCTTTTGCTTGGTCCAGCCGATGCCCCC
Organism: Pandion haliaetus; assembly: GCA_013401275.1. Classification (NCBI taxonomy): domain Eukaryota; kingdom Metazoa; phylum Chordata; class Aves; order Accipitriformes; family Pandionidae; genus Pandion; species Pandion haliaetus. The sequence goes on along the minus strand of VYZV01007299.1, from coordinate 66,240 downwards.
TGTCTCTCTGGCTCCTTCTCCTCGACCACCTCCCCTCAGGTACGGGGGGGGGGGGGGTTGCTGCCAGCCCCCTCCCAGAGCCACCTCCCCCGAGGCTGAGCCAGCCCCATCCCTCAGCCTCTCCTCATGGGACAACTGCTCCAGACATGACTATCGTGCTCTTGATATTCTAGAAAATGGCTTTCTCCCCAAAGGAAAAGGCATTCTAAGGGAAACAGATAAGGTGAATCGCGTTGACAGCCCTTATCAACTCCACAGCATCTTCTGACTCCTTGTGTCAGGGGTAGAGCGGCGTTCCTGTGTCCAAGCCCAGCTCTGCTACAGGCTGGATTACAGCTAAACCAGCCTCTCGTCTTCCACTTACAAGTTGTCTCTGTATGAGCATCCCATTCGTGCTCTAGAAGAAGTAGCAGCAGAAACACAGAGCTCTGCTCTGCTCCTCAGTTCCACGGTGGCCTCCCTTTTTTGCAGAATGGTTTAGAAAGCCAATCCTCCAATTTTTATTCATACAGCAGCAGAAAAGCTCCAGCACTCCCACTATATCCTGGATTTAAATTAAGACGAAGTGCCATATGATTGCTTAACACCTTGTTATACCATCTGCCAAAGCTAACTGCTATTCACAACCGGCTAAGCCCTAAGAAATGTGTATACTTCAGGTATTAGGCAAACCACATCCTGCTACTTGGTACCATGGGGGAAATTCTGGTTACATTTCAAATACTACTTTCAGAACTGCTTGTCCACTCACAGGCAGAATTTCTAGACATCATCTTCCTGGCATCTGCTTCCATTAGTCCTCCCATCTAACCAAACCCCATCCGCAACAGACAGAATAGACCATCCAGGGTCTCCATATAAATACTTATAAGACAAATCTTACCAACACTATTAAATGGAAACTCTCTTAATTAAGGACTGTAAAATCCACCTTTGTAGATACGAATTGCCTATGAACAAAGCATACCACATATTGCCCAAGAATTAAAGCTATTTTTGATGAGGCAGAGGGTGTAGACTCACCTTAATCATAATCTCTTTGGCATCACAGAGTGATATGTCACAAAGCACTTTCATTAGTTAGTATGAAATATGTAACAGCTGCCAATGCTTCCACTTCTGTCTGAGCAAAAGCAAGATACCTTGTAATGAAGAAATTATAAATATCAATAGGTGAGGTGCTCAGCTAGAGGATACAAATGACACAAGATTCAAAACTAGGCAAAACAAAACTTAAAGGAGGTGTCAAGCCTGAGCAAAAGGGAATACTTTATCCAGACAGAACACGTAAGTTGTGTGAATTTTATTAACACCTGTCTGGTATCTCAGCCTCAGTCACTAGACAACCTAGAGAGATCATGAAAATACCACACTTCCAGGTGTTTTCTGTAGTATACGTGAACGTACATACAGCCACAGAGCTTCCACATAAAAACTCACTCCAAGATGTTTCTGAATCAGAATATATTATGTCATGGGGAAAACGTACACGCTTTAATGCAATATTGCCCTGAAAGTATGAAGAGGTAACACTATTAAGTGTTCTGGGCACAGAAACTGAAACTTCCTCCCTGGTTCTCCTCATTTTCCTATTTGTTCCTTTTCTTTTAAGGCCTATCACACAGGTACTGCTAACCATTTTGTATTCGCAACTAACTCAAAATGCTGTGAAGAGTATCCTAGTGGCATCACCCTTCAACAAGTCAGTCTGCTCCATCAGGAATAACAATCACAAAGACCAAACCCAGAGATCTGAAGGCATTTGGGTTTATCTTGTAAAAATGGCTTGTGTACCCCAGCTATGTTCACTTGGTTTTTTGACCCCTGCCTTCTCTTTACGCAAACTGAGTTGCAGGATGTTGATCCGATCCAAGGCTGACTCTGAAGGAGGGAATTTGATTGCAGAGGAGGAAGCTGTACCTACCCAAGAGGTGTTGAATGCAGCATGTCTTCCAAGGGCACTTCAACAACTCTGCAGCTGTTACTAAACACAGTTACAGGTTACTCAGGAGCCTATGGACAAACTTGTGGGTTTCCCACAGAATTTTGTACACTGGTTTCAAAGGTAATTGAAAAAGGCTACAATAAAAGGCTGCCCATTTGCCCATGAAGGCTGGAAAGCAGCATAAATTATTCCTGTTCTGCATCAGCAGGTGTTTAGATCTGCAGACATAAACAGTACTGTGTACTACAAACCCACTTCACCTTCCTCTGTCGGACAGAATATGTGGACAGGTTGGGGAAAGCCAACAGCGAAGAAAATAATGCGTTGCTATCATTCTGTGTGCAGCAAATACTGCTTAATCTGGATTAAAGAAGAAAAAAGCAAGTAGTACTCCCTGATCTGCAATTGCTTCTCTGGGATCTTCCGAAGGACGCCGCAGAAAAAGGAAGGTTTTTAATTAAGAGCTGCGTCCTTGCAGCACAACCTAGCACAGAACTGTCCCTCACCTCTGGGGTCAGCACAGAGAGATGTGTGCTACACACCAAAGCAAACACATGGAGAAAAGCTTCTGCCACGTATATTCAGCGCTTACTGTGCTCTGGCAAGCTAGCTGAACACCCCCTGTCCAAATGCCTCAGCCTGGGGCACCTGGCACAGCTCCACGCTCAAAGATTGCTCAAGGTACACGTCTTCCCATGGGCAGTGCAAACCTGACCCCCCTGGTAAAATCGTTATCTCCCTTCACTGACACTGGTTTTTTAGGCTGTACTTGGTTATGTGCTGCCTCGGCCGCTGCTGAACCGTGTTAAGGGCTCCTGTTCTCCGCTTCGCCGCTGGCTTTCCCACCCCAGCCCACAGGCAGGGGCCACGCTCCCCTTGCTGCAGGATGCCCCTGCCCTTCTCTGACCTGCCAAAGTAAGGGCACAGGTTTGCACACCCTACCCAATCTGTCACAGCGGTTCAAGTTAAACACTTCTACTGGCAGGGTTTTAAGAACCCTTGGATGCATCTTAACTGAAACAGACTGGGTAGCACCTACATACACTGCTACATCCCACACTTCTGGGAATGATGCAACTGCTGGTGAGGGGTGGGGGGTGAGAAACCACTGCGGGACTTGCCTCTTAAACCAGTTGGGTGGCACCCAGCCAGCCCGGTGTGCCTGGTGGCAGCTCCCTGGGGTGCAGAGAGAGCCCTGCGGGGCTGCCTGGAGGGGCCAGGTCCTTGCGGCAGGGAAAGAAGGTTGTTTGGCTCCATCAAAGTGCAAGAAGACAAGGCAGGGCAAGATGTTACAAGAGCATATGTGCTTGTTCCCAGAGAAAAAGATGTTCTTGTGCGCCTCGTTCCTCCTCTTGCTAATACAAACTGGGAGAATAAAGTCAAAGTTATTCACTATACAAGCACAGCACTCTGTCTTTGGGGAGGAATACAGGCTTTTCTAATACATAAATGATTTCTAGAAGAGGTAAAGGAGAGCTTAGCGCAACTTGAATGCAGACAAATACCTAAAAAGAAATCAACATTATCCACTAAGCACTTCACTAAATCGGTTTCATTTATTTATGTATGTTCATGCCCAGAGACCAAGTCCAATTGATACGGCTTCTACAACAGGAAAAAATCTAGCAAATCAACTTACTATACTATTAAAGCTTTCTGAAAAACAAAACAAACCAAAACAAACACCCAAAGCAATTTTTTAGGAAGGTAATGAAAGAGAGATGAAAGTAAGTATTGTGATGGTATTAATGTTGGAAAGACAAGGAAGGAGAAAATGGGCAATTACCCATAAATACAGCTCTTAACTTCAGTTATGCAGCAGAACAAATAATCAGAATAACCACCACTTAAAAGTCAATAAAAGCATCATGTATTTATAAAGGTCTTGCTAGATAAACTCACAATACCTTTTTACATTTCTCCTCCATTATTGTTATCCTGTCATGACACAGGGAGAGTGCTACAGCATCCCACTATACAGAGAAAGCAGAAGAGGACATTCAGATGCAGCCGCAACCAGAAGAAACAGCAGTGGCAGTAAGAAGCAAATTAAAGTCTAATCAAAAACTTGTAAGCAATTAAGAGAAACTGATTGTGGAAGAAAGTAGGTATTGTTATGACCCCAGTAATCGAGTGTTTGCACTGGGTCAACGTAACAAAAGAAAATTACTGCACCATCGGCTATCAACCCTGTATCTAGAAGTTTTAAATTATGGGCTAGGAAAGCAACAGGTCAGTTTATGAAGCTGAGGAACAACAGCACTTATATATATGTCTCATTTCCAGAAACATCTCAGAAAAATAGGGCTTCTTTTGAGGGGACTATGGAGGAGAAAAGGCATGATCAAAACTTCCAAGACTCTGCACTCCCAAGGAGCATGAGAAATTGAAAACTATAATCACCAACCCCATGAGCAGCAGCAGCTAGGAAGCTCAGCATCCTACGGAGCACCCACAAGAATCTTCTCATGTCTGATAAGCTGAACACTTGCTACAGCTCTTCCCTCAGTGGGGGCATCAACCTCTTCTCTCTCATCTTCCTGGCCACCAGCAGTCTTGAGGTTTGTAAGAACTTTATCCCTTTGAAATCTCTACTCTTCTATTTATATTGGTTGAAATTGATCCCCAGGGATAAAAAATTACTCCAGGACAATGGGGGGGGTGGGGTTATCAGTCAAGAAGGCATTATTATTTTAGCTTCATCTCATTAGGAAACCAGGTTGAAAAGAATATAGTCGGGACAGGAGGGAAGAAATAACAACAGAAAACTCAAGCGGCAAAACCTTCTAAACCCAGAATTATTAAGTCAAGTACAGAAGACATTTCACATGAGGAAAGCCAGATTTTGGAGCTTTTCACAAACAGATCACCATTCCTGACTTTCTAGGATTTCTGCTAAGCCATACTCTTAGGCTGCAATGAAAATCTGGATGACCCCTTTAAAAATGTAAACACCAGAATCTTAATCCATTCTAACACAGATGTCCAAATACTTCTACCAGACAAGATGGCTTGGATTTACTTTCGCAATTCTCCCCTTTCAGTGCTGGTGCCAATCCCATGGGTCTGAGTGACCAGTCTGGATGCCACAGAGTGCAACAAATCAAGCCATCAACCCCAAATCCTGCACTGTTTCTCTGCTCGCAAAACCGTTTGAGAGAAGAAGAAGCATGCTGGGGAGACGTTGCATTGAATGAAGGCTCTTTGGCCATCGAGATATGGAGAGATCACAGAAATTTCCCTCACTTTCCCCCCAGTCAAGAGGGAGCCATGCCCAGAGAAGCAAGCACGGTCCTGGAGCATCTTCATCAGAAAGAGAAATCAATGAAGTCCAGCAGAAAGCCCGGCAGGAGTTCAGAGAACATACAATCTCCCACAAGAGTGATCTTTACAAGATGGACAAAACTACACATGTGATTCCTCACAGATTTTCATCTCAGGTTTTACAAAGGAAGCAGGTACAATCTGAATGATTCCTTAAAAACACTCATCGTTATACTAACAGAAAGTTTTATTTGAACAGGATAGATCAATAAATGGACACAGAGGAACAATTTTGCACTTCCAAACAGATTAACAACATGACCTGAGCTTCTCTCTGCATTTCATGATTTGCATCAGTATTTTTTAAATTTCTCATGATTTTGAAGCTCATTTGTATTTTTATAGCATACTGATGTACGTTACGCTGTTTTGCTTAGATTTGTTACTGTTATGACATTTCTAGGACAAAATAAGGTAGACTGGTCTCTATTCCAACAGGGTGTATTTCAAAACCAATCTACAGAACTAAACCTTCACTCTAATGGTACAGTAAAGTGATTGCTTTTAGAAGTTATTTGGGTATTTCTAGTGAAGTTTCAATTTATCTTACTTCCATACAAGTATTCTTTATCAACCACAATGTAACATTCCCTAAACATCATAGCACAAACATTCAAGTTCATAATTTCAAAGGGAATATTAACAACTGAAGCAAAAAAAAAAAAACAAACCCCAGACCATTCTCATCCCCATGACTTCTTCAGTGAGGAAAGGTAAACAGTGTAATAGTCTTTCCTTCAGCTGTTTTCAAGGTCCCTGTTCTGATCAAATATTTCATCCAAACTGTTCTTTTTTTAGCTACAAAAGGTGACACAATTATGCTGATAAGTTAACATGCCCCACATCTTTTCACATTCATCAATCCTAACCACAACGCCCCCAAAGCTGGCTGGGATTTTCTTAGAATGACCAAAGTCTCATTACTTTTCAAAATTCAGATCTTTAAGAATTGGGTGTATCTGTACCAACCAGACAAACAGCACGCTGTAGCTCATTTTAGCTATTGCTTCAGGTTTATTTTGAATACTCTTTTACTTCTTCCTTCACTAAAAGCACTTGCCTGCTCTTCAGAGTCCACCAATAACTTTTAACAAATGCAGAGGAACATAATTCATAACCGAATTAAGAAAAAATTCTCCTACTGCCAACACTTTGTTGCAATCAGAAAGAAAAATTCCTGCCTTGCGAGTGATCAAAGTACAAGGACACTCCTTGCAATCATGGAAAGACAAAAGTCAATGATGTATTTTAACTGATTTTCTAGGAACATCTTTTGCATCAACAAACTGCATGTTAGTTGTTCATTACCTTGTCCGTGCAACATTACTTACGTACTTCGTGCACACGGGCTACTTTTCAGAGATGTATTTTAATATAACTAAGCGGTGTCATTATGTAAATAAAGCTGGTATTTTTATTCTCTACTCCTCATGCTCTTACCACTGATTAATTTGACCATACAAACACAACGGAAAGGAGATGTAGATACAAATTGCACCCGGAGCACTTCTGATTGCTCTTCTGCCGGAGGAAAAGTCATTTGAGTTTTCTCCCTGACGAGGGGCAGTCTCTTTCTGACACCTATTACCAGTCTCCCCGAGCGCTTCCTAAAGGTTAATACCTAACGTTAACGAACGTTAAACCCGGTCGGTCACTCGCACGGAAGCACCTCGGGCGCCTTAGCCGTGACTTACCGGCGGTCACGCCGAACACCCGGGACACGGCGGGACGTGGAACCCCACGTCCCCAGGAGCACCCTCAGCACCTCCTTCGGCTCTCCTCTGCCACAGCACCTGGGCTACACCGCCGCCGCTCTGACTCCTCCCCGTCCCTCTCCCCGACAGCCCGTGATGCCGCTCCAAGGAGTGCCCGAAGCACAGGGCCGCTGCCGGGGACGGCGGTCGCAGCGCCGGGAGGGACGCGCACGTTACCTCGGCGCTCCGCTTCGCCGGGGCTCGGCCGGCCGGCAACGCTCCGGTTTGCAGGCGCCGGGTGGCCGTCCCTTCCCGCGTCCCCCCACACGCCGCCCGGCACTGCCGCCGCCGCTCCTGCGGCGGTCTCCGCTGCCGGCAGCCCGACC